>PVJD01007154.1:0-88127 GCA_004026545.1 Mormoops blainvillei | reverse complement strand
GAACAATAGCCCCGCATTCCTTTTATGCAGGGCTAAGCAGGGGAGGGTATTGGGAGGAGTAGTATAGATTTGGCACGAAGGGGCTTACAGAAGTGGGAGAGAAACATTTACAGCATTAGTCAGGGCAGACAGCGTCTCAACACCTGCAGCAGGGCAGATAACATTTCATTTCGTCCTTGGTGTCGGCCCTGACTCCCTCCACAGGATAAAAGTGGGAATTGTGAGTATTTATGTCGTTGAAATTGCAAAGGAGGAATATCTATAATTATGCAAATAGTGAATTTTTTAAAGGAGTGTATTAGTTTTCTTCTTTTTCTCTATAATAGATTACCACCATCTTAGCATTTTAAAACCAAACACAATTATTATTTCACGTATTTATCGGTTGGGAATGTGGACAAGGCTTAGCTGGGTCTTTGCTCAGGGTTTCACAGGCTGTAGTCAAGGTGTCAACTGGGCTGCATTGTCAATTGGGGTCTTAACTGGAAAAATCTGCTTTGAAGCTCATTGAGTTTGTTGGCAGAATTTATATTCTTATGACTATGTATATATTTTCCCATCTGTTTGCTGGCTGTCAGTTAAAGGCTGCTCTCGGGACATGGTGGTCTGCAGTTCCTAAGAGGCTTGCTTAGTATTTTTGAACTGCTGTAACAAAGTTCTATAGACTTATGAACTGCAGAAATTTATTTCTCATAGTTCTTTCTTGTTTTTAAAGATATTTATTTATTATAGAAAGAGGGGAGGGGAGGGAGAAAGAGGGGAGGGGAGGGAGAAAGAGGAAGAGAAGCATCAATGTGTGGTTGCCTCTCACACGCGCCCTACTGGGGACCTGGCCCGCAACCCAGGCCTGTGCCCTGACTGGGAATCCAGGCGGCAGCCCTTTGGTTCCCAGGCCTGCACTCAGTCCCCTGAGCCACACCAGCCAGGGCAATTGCTCAGAGTTCTGGAGGCTGGGAAGTCCAAGATGAAGGCATAGGCAGATTTGGTGTCTGGTGAGGAACCACTTCCTTGTTCATGGAGACCCACCTTGCTGTGGCATATGGCAGAGGATTAAGGGATCTCTCTTAGGCTTATTTTATAAGGCCTCTAGTCCCCATGATACGTGTACCGTCATGATTTAATCATCTCCCAAAGGCCCCACTTCCAAATATGATCACATTGAGCATAGAATTTAACAAGAATTTGAGTAGGGGAGGACACGAGTGTTCAGTGTATAGCAAGGCCGTTCAGAGTTCTTTGCCATGTGGGCTTGCTCCGTATGACTGGTTACTTGTCTTCTTTTAAGGGTTTTCACCTGATTAAATTGGCTCACTCCAGAATACCCTTTTTGATTGACTCAAAAGTAACTGAATTAATTACATCCATGTAATTCCTTCACATTTGCTATATTCTGCTGGCTAGAGGCAAGTCATGGATTCTGCTCACACTCTAGGGAAAAGGATGAAAACACTAAAAGGCAGATATTATGAGATCATACCATGGCCTGTCTGCTTCAATTATGTTAAGAGAGTTCTCTTATAATATGAAGGTATCTGAGTTTTATCATGAATAAATTCTGAATTTTACTCAATGCTTATTTTGCATCTATTGAGATGGTAATTTTATGTATGTATGTATGCATGTATGTATTTTCAGAGGGGAAAGGAGGGAGAGAGGGAGAGAAACATCAAAGTGTAAGAGAAACATCAGTTGGTTTTCTCTCGCACGCCCCCAAAGGGGAACCTGGCCTGTACCCGAGGCATGTGCCCTGACAGGGAATCGAACCAGCGACCTCTTGGTTTGCAGGCCGGCTCTCAATCCACTGAGGCACACCAGCCAGGGCAAGATGATAATTTTTTAAAAATTTGTTAATGTGAATAAAATTACTTGCTCTTGTTAAACCAACCTTGCATTTCCCAGGTAAACTGATCTTGGTGTGTGTGTGTGTGTGTGTATGCTTATACACTGCTACTCTTAGTATGCTAATATTTTGTTGAGTTTTTTTTAACCTCTGTTCATGGATAAGTAATACGCAGGCTTTTTAATACTCCAACTTTATTTATACTTCTCTAAACATATGTGTTTTGTTGCTTGTATTTGAATTTTGTCTTATATCTTTTAAAAACAGTAGACATGTTTATAACCTTTACATGATACTGTAAATGTTCATATAAATTTACCTACATATTTAACCCTTTCCTTCCGCTATTTTCTTCTTACATCTCAGAACTTTTATCTGGGGTAGTTTTTCTTCTGTGGGGAGTGTACAACCTATAGAATTTTCATCAGTGAGAATGGCTGGGTAATCTCTTTTTAAAAATGTTTTTGTTTCTTCTATTCTTGGCATGTATTTTCACTGCATAGAGAATTCTAGGTTGGTACCTGTCGTCTTTGAGCATATGGAAAATGTCGTTCTTCTGCCTTTTGACTTCCACAATTGCTGTTGAGAACTTGGATCTCCAAGTGTTCCTTCTTTGAACATAATCTATTCCCCCGCCCCATCCCCCGCAGTCTTTGGTTATTTTAAGATTTTACTCTTTGTTTTTTTGTTCATAGATCAGTAACAAAATAATGTTTAGAGAACAGGGCTTTTGTAGGGCTGGGGCCTGAGGGTTCATAGTCTCAGAAGTTTGCAGTGTCTTATTCTATGCCTTGTGATTTTGACAATTTTTTTTTCTTTCTACATGCTCATGATTCCTAGCAAACACTTTACATCTTAGGCAATATGGAATTTTGACATTGGTGAATCACTGTAATTATGGCCACTTTGACCACAGTGAAGCGTCTGTTGTTTTGGAGCCAGTGTGATAGATACTATTCTCATGCTAATGGTGGCTGGTCATGGTGCCTAGCAGGGGCTGGCTTCAGAATTTAGATTACTGCAGTTTTATATTAAGCCGCACTGGATCTTAGCAAGACCTGCAGGGGCTTTGCAGACAGTGGGCCATCGGGGCCTAAGTAACAAGTACAACTGAGGCAAGGATTCACTTTTAAGGAGAAGAACATCTTGGTTGGGGATAATTCTTTGCTGCTTTTACAATTTGAAATTTCAACCAGGCCTGCAGGCAGGCCAGGAATTTAGTGCAACCAAATTCCATGTATGAGCTTAAGAACTAGTGTGTAAGTGAACTTTAAAACGTGTGTACAGATGTGGTCGGCTGCCTTCCCTTTAGGCTGTTTTGAACTGAATTTGGAGCTAAGGGAGGAACTTATGGAGGGGCCAACCCCTGGATTCACATGGTTTATAAAGTGACTTTTAAGAGGCATTGCCCATTTTGTGGTTTCAAGTTGGTTAAAGGTTTGCTAATTTAGATGAACTTTGCTTTTAGATGCCTGAGGCCTAAAGTGTGGCTTTAGCATAGAAGGATGGGAGAACTTCACTAACAAACCAGAAATGTGGGCCTTATTATAAAGAAGAACATGGCACATTCTTGGATTGAGGTAGAAAAACGCCCCAATGAAGATATTTCAAGCCCAAAACCCCAAAAAGCAATTCAGAAAGTATCAAGGAATCAGCTTTGCAAGGAGAAGCCAGAGTGGTTTGAAAAGTGTGGTTCAACTTTGCTAAAGAATAAGTGTAATAGATTAATAAGAAGAAAGCAATAAAGAAATTCAGGTTGATTTAGCTGGAGGAAGCAACAGATTTCCTGATGAGAGGTTATTTTGAAGGTGAGACTCACCAGATGTGAAGGGAATTGAGCCCGGTAAGGTCAGAGTAGACAGATGTGGATGATGCACTTGCACTTAAAGAGGGTTTGAGAAAACAGGTATGTTGCCATTGTTACTAGATCAGAAAGAGTGACTGAGCCCCATAAAATTTAGAGAAAAAGAGAGGCAGGATCTCAGTTGACTGGAGTGATCCCTACAGGATGTGTCTGAAAGCTGCAGAAGGACTCCTTAAAGAGAGCAGGGAGGACCCTCGAATCAAATATTGGGACAACATGAATTAGCTACAGAATATCAGGACCGGTTTGAAAGGGAAAGTTCAGTCAGATCAGTGTAAAAACAAAAAATTAGTGAGTTTTAAGATGACCACTTACTGTATGCTGTACCCTGGGAAAAAATGCTCAAGAAAGTATGTTTAATATTTGTGGAAAGGAACAGAAAAGATGAGCTATGTGGGAGGGAGGGTAGAAGCAAAGACTAATATCTAACCCAGGAAAGTTGAATATGGACAAAATTTGTTTTAAACAGCAGAGGCTTTTGCCAGACCCAGAACTTTCTGTTTTCATACATCTCACTGCGAAAAACTGCATGACATAAAATCCAAAGGAATATATTAGAAAAAAAATGTCCAAAGCAAAGAGCAATGGGAAAGGAGAAGAAGAAAGCACTGTTTCATCGAAGAGCAAGTCCTACTTGGTAGCAAAGGAAAGAGGCCTCTGAGGTAGGTTAATCAGCTAAGTCGTTCTGAGAAAACTCAGAGTGAAAACTAACACTACAGGCATCTAGCATGAAGGATGCAGCGGAGAGAAGTGATACGCAGCGCCGGAAACACCCTAACCCTGGGGAAACACCTCTCTTGAGGAGGAGTAGCACAGAAGGCCGGTAGGGCCACAGTTCATCTAAAGCAACTTCATTTCAGAACTTGCTGTGGTTCTCTCCAAAAAAGTTCTGAGGGCGAAGTAAGTGGGAGAACATTCCCTGACAGGCAGGTTTCCCAGGCTTAGAAATCCCCTAGTGAGTGGCAGCAGCCATGGTGGCTCGGGACCAAGAACACTGGCTCATGGGAGAGTGGAGACTGTCACCAGATGGAGCACACATGCAGAGCAGTATTACAATGCCTGAAAGAGGGCACTCAGTGGGGAGGTCAAAACTGAGAAACTGAAAATGCTGAATAGGAAAAACTCCTTAGTTAAAACCTGATACCTGGAGCTGCTTCCATTGCAAACTTTAAAAGAATAAAAGGCAGGAACATCTTGAATGACAATCTCTGGGGAAAAAAGATGAGTGAATTCCAGCCCCTAGTACATCTTGGTTCCACATACATACTAAATCCCAGCGTCATATTTAACCTCTCATGAGAGATTTCTCCCAGTTGCTTTAAAAAAACAAATATAAGTCACTGTTTGAAAGTGTACAAATCAGTGATTTTTAGTCCATTAACTATGTTGCGAAACCATCACCACTATCTAATTCCAGAATATTGTCGTCACACCGAAAAGAAACCCTGTTCTCATATGCAGTCAGTCCCAATTCCCCCCTTCCCATCCCTGGCCAGCACATGTCCACTTTTTTCCTGTATGGATTTGCCTGTTCTGGACATTTCACATAAATGCAATCATATTGTACATTGTGTTACCTTTTGTTACTGGCTTCTTTCACTTAGCAGGATGTTGTCAAGGTTCACCCATATTGTTGTATATAGCATTCCTCATTTCTTATTAGAGCCAAGTGATAATGTACCATTTGATGGCCATTCAGCATCTGTCTATCCGTTTGTCAGTTCATGGACATAAATTGTTTCCACTTTTGGCTGTCATGCACCATGCTGCTACAAACATTCGTGTAAAATTGTAATTGGTTTCCAGGGTCATGATCATAGACTCCAGACAAGCATCATGGGTCGACCAGCACACTGGCAAAGTTGAAACCATTATTTCTTTTTTAGGTACTTCTGAGTTTCTATTATGGTCTTTGGCAACATTAAGTATTGGGTTTTGGAACATAATTATATTTGCGATCACGATAATAGAAGTTGGGGATCCTTAATTTTATAAAGTGTGTAGGTGTGGAAAACAATTGCTGTGTAATTTTTGATGCTTTGAATCCTTACGCATGAGGCTCCCGAGCTGCTTAGCAGTGAACAAACGCAGTTTCGATGTCCTGCGCTCGCCCACCCCAGAAAGGCCACAGCTGCTGAAAGACCACCGACACGGACAACGTCTCACTGAAGCTGAGCGGAATGAGAAGTTGCAAAGGATGATCTTAGTCTCTGAGTTAAGGGCACCAGGACTTTTTTACACTTTAGCCTCTTTGGACTATAACAAAGAATTTGGATTTTAACTTTTCAAGATTTTAATCTTTTAATTATATCACTAGGAAATTAACAAGATGGGTTATACTTAATTTTGGAGCATCTCTATATGTTGACATAATTTTGGGAATATTTTAATTGAAGTTGGAATATTCAATTTAGTTTTAATATCTTAATGTTATTTAGTCTTATTGCAGAAACTCTTGAGGCTATGGGGGAAATATGGCTGGACACAATTTGGGATATGAAATGTCTTTGAATTCAGAATCTAATTCTTCCAGCACTAAGAAAGGCACAAGGAAGACCCAGAAAGATCAACTAATTAGAATGGAAGGGCAGTTGTCTCTTTCATGACATATATTTTCTTCACTATAGTGAAGATACACACTATAGCTGTATGCTAATGGAGCCTCGTGGTAATTTTTTGAGGATATCTAACGAAACAATGACCCACATTTAGCATACATTTTTTAAAAAGCAGCACAAGGTAACTTCTATTCAAAGGTAAGGGCAAGGTACAGGAAATGATGGATATATTATCTGTTACTCTCTCATCTGAGAGTTGGAAAGTTTCTTTTGCTGTAGATTTTTTAAACTGGTAGGTTACAAAATCATTAAAATGTGGGAAAAAAATACGACTGGATATCGTAGCTGAATTTTTGCAACTTCCATTGCCAGGTGTGTAAGAATGGTGATTAGACTTGGGCACTAAGTGTTTTCTCGCAGGGCCAAAATAGAGGATAAAGTCGACCAAGGGGGCCTTGAGCTCTTTGCTTCCTGCACGGGAAAGACTTTCAGGGCCCAGGACGCTCCTCCTGCCCCCTGAACTGTGCACACCAAGTGGTGTTTTTCAGAATTCCCTCCATTTGCTGCTACTGAGCATGTCCTCTTGTGCCGAGTGAGCTACTTTCTAATTCCTGGGGTTGTATCTTAACTCGGTGCGAGGTTTGTGGTGTAAGATTGGACCTGTCTCTAGCTTTTGCATGGAAGACAGGCTCCTCACTGTTTTACTTTTTTGAAGGGGCACCTATTACGGATATCCGTAGAAAACGGGATCTTAAGCAGGTCAGTATTCAAAAACTATGTGGTTAAGAATTGGACCAAGCAAACCTAGCAGGTTCTAAAACCAAACAACGATATTTCAAGTACAAATAACTAGGCAGAAATGAAGTCAGCAGCATTCCAACCGGCACATGCACAGATCTTCCAGGAACTCACCTGGATCCCCCAACTGGTCACTTGAGGGACAGGAGGAAATAATCATGGCATGCCTTCATCAAATCGCCAGGGGCTGGATGGCTCTCATTTTCTGAGGAGATCTCCAATTCTGGTGCCCGTGTTTGACAAGTTCCCCCTGCCTCCTCAGGCCAAACCCCAGCTGACAACACCCCAAGGCAGGTCCGACATTGCAGGCTGAGCCTGTGACAGCAGAAGATTTTGTCATCTGCATGCCAGGGTCGCAGACCAGCTGAAGGGAGTGTTTTCCCCAGGGCTCTAGAGAACACAGGCCTCCTCTCTTTCCTCACCTCTGGGCATAGCCTCTCTGCACACCTGTTTTTACTTTGTAAATTCACCTAAACCACTTTTTTTTTTTATTGTTCAAGTACAGTTGTCTCCGTTTTCCCCCCACCAAAGAGATTCTAACAATCTGTATTTACATGGCAATTTTATTTCATAGTATCTAGTTAAAAAACTGTTTTAGCCTCCCCTTTTTAAAAATGTCCGGCATGTTCAATTAGTCAGCAAAGCGTACCCTGCTAGGTACTAATGAAGAATGCCATAGATATTAAATGTGATCTCTAGATTTCTTAAAACTGAAGAAAAATTCTGTGAAAGCCATCTAAACATCCAATCTAGCAGGGTGGGGAAGCTTACCTAATTTTTTTTCCAAGTGGATTAAATGAAATATTCCACGGTCAGAGCATAACATTCTATCTGGTGACTGCCCAACAAGTGTTGGCTTTTAAGGTTATTCTTTTATTCTCAGCTGCACATGATCGTTGCACACAATTTTACCCTATGCTTATGTAACGCCTTCTTGCTCTCTTTCCTTTCCCCAACTCTCTCTTTTTTCCTTTCTTTACTACTTTTATTGCCATCCTTCCTATCAATAATTCCACCAGGCAAGTAGTGCAAATTTTAAATTAATTTTTTATTCCTATAAAATATTAAATTAAAAATAGGAAGTATTTCCTGTTAAATATTGAGATATATTATTAAATTTAAGTGTAAGGTTTTTTTGTTTGTTTCTCTTTTGGGGTTTTTTTTTTGGTTTTTTTTTTAGAGATGGGGAAGGGAAGGAGAGAGGAAGAGAAACATCAGTGTGTGGTTGCCTCTCACATGCCCCCTACCAGGAACCTGTCCTGCAACCCAGGCCTGTGCCCTGACTGGGAATCAAACCAGTAACCCTTTGGTGCACAGGTCAGCGCTCAATTCACTGAGCCACACCAGCCAGGGTTAAGTGTAAATTATTTAAGTTACATATCAATAGAGACTAAAATGTCTTATCTGATAATATACATGCATATCAGGCAACTATTATCCCTTTGACCTTCACGGACTGACTGCCCAGGGAGGTGCCAGGCCTGCTGTGCTTTCCATGGCACTGTGTCATGTTCACAGTAAGGGCGCATCGGGGTCACTTGGCATTTTCTCTCAGTCTAGCCAACAAAATGTGGGGCATTGGGGATGACATCTTGTCTCATGCTCATCTTACTTCTTTGTTCAATCAAGAAGCTTCTGGGAAGAAAAAGTTTGATATCCCTTTCTACAGCACTGTGTTTCTTGGAAGTAAAGCTGCACTTATATGGACTCTTAAAAATCAAGTCGCATGCTTTTCCAGTATCTGGACCATTTCCTAAAAACACTTGCTGATTACCATGTCAATGCCTAAAAAGTGTTTTAGAGCTTTTTTCCCCATGAATACATTACCTTAGCATTCGGTATTAAGATGTGTCTCTCATTCAAAAATCAAAGTATAATCATGGGAAATGCTTTTTCAGGAAATTGGAATTTCTTTGGTGAAAATAATGAATCTGATTTTCAAGGAAGTGTCTACACATTAACAATATTCTAAAGGAGTAAGGAGGTTTTATATGGTTGTTTCAGAACTTTGAGGGAAAGAATTGTTTAACATAGACCTGAATTTGGCAATGAGTCTTTAATATATTAAAAAAGTGAGATAGAAAGGACTAGAGGCTTCTGGCCAAGATGGAGGCATAGGTAGATACACCTTGCTTCCTTGCACAGCCAAAAGAAGGACAACAACCAATTTAAAAACAAATAGCAACAAGTAACCAGAACTGCCAGAAAATCAAACTGTGTGGAAGTCTGACAACCAAGGCGTTAAAGAAGAAACATTCATCCAGACTGGTAGGAGGAGCAGAGACAGGAAGTGGGGGCAGAGAGGACCACAGTGGCAAGGTGGTGATTGGCAGACCCTATGATCCCACATTCTTGTGCAGATAAGCCGGGAGAAACAACTGGGGAGCAAGACAGACCATGCAACCCAGGGTTCCAGCATGGGGAACTAAAACCTCAAAACCTTTGGCTGTAAAAACCTGTGGAGGTTGTGGCAGCAGGAGAAACTCCCAGTCTCCCAGGAGAGTCCATTGAAGGCGCCCATGGGACACTAAAACATACACAAGCCCACCCACCTGGGAATCAGCACCAGGGCAGTACCTAAAAAGGCAGAATCCACTTGTGGGAAACAAGGGAAATGACTGAAAGTGGAGCAAGGGCCAAGCATGTGGCATTGTTTCTTCTCTAAAACCTCCTCCACATATAGCTGCCATAATGCAGTGATGTGGGTTGCCCCTTACATGAATACCTAAGACTCTGCCCCTTACAACATAACAGGAGCGCTGAGGCAAAGAAATATGACCCAAATGAAAGAACATAACAAAACTCTAGAAAAAGAACTAAGGGATGAGGAAGGAGATAGCCAACCTATCAGATGCAGAGTTCAAAACACTGGTAATCAAGATGCTCAGAGAAATGATTGAGTAAGGCCACAAAATAAAGGAAGAAATGAAGGCTATACAAAGTGAAATGAAAATATACAGGGAACCAACAGTGAAGGGAAGGAAAATGGGACTCAAAGCAACGATTTGGGACAAAAGGAAGAAATATACATTGAACCAGAACAGAATGAAGAAACAAGAATTCAAAAAAGTGAGGAGAGGCTTAGGAACCCCTGGGACAACTTTAAACGCTCCAACATCCAAATCATAGGGATGCCCAAAGAGGAGGAAGAGTAAGAAACTGAAAACTTATTTGAACAAATAATAAAGGAAAACTTCCCCAATCTGGTGAAGGAAATAGACATGCAAGTCCAGGAAGCTCAGAGAGTCCCAAAGAAATTGGACCCAAGGAGGAACACACCAAGACACATCATAATTAAATTATCCAAGATTAAAGATAAGGAATCTTAAAAGCAGCAAGAGAAAAGTAGAGAGTTACCTACAAAGGAGTTCCCATAAGACTGTCAGCTGATTTCTCAAAAGAAACTTTGCAGGCAAGAAGGGGCTAGAAAGGAGTATTCAAAGTCATGAAAGACAAGGACCTCCATCCAAGATTACTCTATCCAGCAAAGGTATCATTTAGAATGGAAGGGCAGATAAAATGCTTCCCAGATACAGCCAAGTTAGATTTCATCGCTAAACCTTTATTATATGAAATATTAAAGGGACTTATCTAAGAAAAAGAAGGTCAAAACTATGAACAGTAAAATGACAACAAATTCACAACTTAACAACAACTGAACCTAAAAACAAAAACAAACTAAAACTGCTAGAACAGGAGCAGAATCACAGAAAAGGAGATCACATGGAGGGATATCGGTGGGGAGGGGGAGAGGGGAGAATGGGAGAAAAAGGTACAGGGAATAAGAAGCATAACTGGTAGGCACAAAATAGAAAGGGGAAGGTTAAGAATAGTATAGGAAATGGAGAAGCCAAAGAACTTATATGTATGACCCATGGACATGAACTAATGGGGCAGGGGGCAGTAAGTGTTGGAGGAAGGAGGTGTGCAGGGTAGAAGGAGATAAAGGGTAGAAAAAAGAATGGGACAACTGTAATAGCATAATCAATAAAATATACTTTTAAAAAAGTGAGATAAAAATTTTAGTCTTACTCCTCTATAACCACAAGATGGCATCAATTATCCATTTTTGAAGTTTGGCACAATGCTGTTTGAGTTTTTACATTTGTTTTCAAGAGTATGAGGTGTTAGATGAGATTTGGTTATGACCTTTTCTCAAATATGAAATTACAGACTATAAAACTGGGGTCACACCTTAAATAAAAACCCGCAGGTGGAATAAGATTTGTGATTTTCCCTGGCTGGTGTGGCTCAGTGGATTAAGTACCAGCCTGTGAGCCAAAGGATCAGGGGTTCAATTCCCAGTCAGGGCACATGCCTGGCCTGGGGCCACGTCCCCAGTAGGGGGCATGTGAGAGGCAAACACTGATGTTTCCCTCTTTCTCCTTTCCTTTTCTTCTAAAAAGAAATAAATAAAATCCTTTTTAAAAATTATCTTAAAAAAAAAAGATTTGTGATTTGCATTGCTCTCTAAAAAGAAATAAATATTTTTTAAAAATTATTTTTAAAGAAAGATTTGTGGTTTGCATTGCTTTATACCACAGCTTCAGTGTGGAGGGAGTGATTGATGAATAAGGTAGAATGCTGCAGTAATTTTGCTCACGAATTTTAAGTTTTTTAGAGTAACAATAGAGTAAGTTTCAAACTCAAAACCACATATTGGCAATTTTATTAGCCTTTGCTTATGCAAATATATCAGATTTTGTGTGTGTGTGTGAAAAGGAAAGAACAACACAACTACCATTATCCGCAAGCCATTCAGTACAAAGTAATAAATACAAAAAATCAGTTTGCATATTTCAAACCCAGCTGTATGTTTATTTTACCCATTATCTATTGCATTTACGAGCTTGGATGTCCAAAATCCATAAACAGAGCAGATTTCATTCCAGTTATCCTCTAAATGGAAGTTTGATTCCTCAAAATAGAATTGAGTTAGGCATTCTATGATTGCATTTTCTGTGATGTTGCTTTTTAAGGAACTCGGCATTGTTCCCTCCTTCTGTGTCAGTTTTATAGTTCTGAGATGGACCCCTGGTGAGCGTGAGACAGGGTTTGGCAATGATTAAGCATGTCTGTTATAATTTTATTTTCTGCACCAAACATGTTAGAACATCTGTTCCAAAAGACTTATGGCAAAGGTGGAACTTATTTTCTCATTTAACTGAGGAGTCCCCAGGTAACCTGGCTTCCAGGGCAGTTGGATTCTGGCCCTTCACACTCAGTTTCTCCAGGAACATGAGGTCTCTACTTTTATCATTCGCAGCTTAGATACCTTTTCTCCTCAATGGGCGATCTCTCCACTAGCATTTTAGATTTCATCTTTCTGTTTTCTCTCCAGTTCTTTCCAATATTCATAACCCGTTCCCCGTTTTGTAACTTCAGGCTCTACTTCTCACTGAGTCCTCCCATTAGCTTTTAAATATGTTACAGTTTCCCATTATAAATAACAGTATTTGGCTCTCCTATGCTGCTCCAGCTACCCTACTGCATCTCTCTCCTCCACATCTTAGCTCCTTCAAAAACTATTTGGACTCACAGCATCTGTCCTCACCTCCCACTTACTGGCCAGTGCATTTCCATTTAGCTTCTAAACGAAGGCTACCTGTTACCTGCAGGCGGTTAAATCTATTGCACACTGTTCAGGTCTCATCATTCTTGAGCGTTTAGCTCCATTCAGGGCAGCAGGCCACTGGTTCGCCTTTGAACCGCTCTCCCTTTTCTTGTCTCCTGTGACCTAACCCTCGCCTTGTTTCCTTGCCTCCTCTCTGGCTACTTCTCAATTTCATTTGCAGATTTATCTTCCTACTCATCCTCTGAGTTTACACATTCCAGCCACTGAATTTACTCTTTGCTCTGCTTCATTTTGCCTGTGCCCAAAATTTAATCCATCTCCTACATGAAGAGGATTCAAGAATATGTCTCCATGTTTAGTCCTTTGAGTCCTAATCTATAAATTCAGTTGCTTTCTTGGCAATTCTATTTGGAATTCTATTCTATTGGTCTCAAAGGTACCTTAGGCTCAGCGATTCTAAAACCTCTCTCTCAACCTCTAAACCCAGTTCTATTTCAATGTGTCTTTTTGATGGACTGACACCACCATTCACTGGGCTGTGCTAGCTTACCTCTCATCTAATCCATCACTGAGTTCTGGCAATTTTTACCTTTTGAATATCTTTTGAATCTTCTCTCGGTTCCCACCCTCATCTCAGACAGCACCATTTCTTAATTAGCCTTGAAAGTGGATTTGCTGCCTCCATTCTGATCTCTACCCTGGCAAAATAACTTTTTCACATGCAAACCTAGTCATGCCATTCCTAGATAAAAACACTTCAGAAATTTTTCTCTACACTTAGGATAAAGACTAAAACTCTAAATGTGAGTCACCCACACCTGCACAGCCTGGCTCCTACCTAAGACACTGGCTTCCGCCTGCACTACCCCCCCGCCTGTCTGCCTGTGCTTCTACACTTTGGACTTCTTGCAGTGTGCCATTCTCTCTCCTCACAGAATCTTCTTACGCGCTATTTCTTATGTCTGGATTATTGTGCTGACCTTCTACTGCTTACCAAAGTGGCCTCTGTCTTGCCACACTCAAAGCTTAAGCTTCACCTCTTCAAGGCACCCTTGCCATGCCTAACTTCCATCTCCCTTTCTTGGCACTTAATCACTGTTATCGTTTTTCATTTACTGTCGTTATTAGTGATGAAGGTCTGGCTACCCTGCTAGGCTCAAGCTCCATAAGGTCATAAATCATGTCTGCTTTTGCCAACAAAACTCTGCTCCCAAGCAGGAGAACACAATGACAGCTCAATAAATATTTGTTAGAAGAAAGATTGCTTATATTGTTTTATAACATATTTTTACACCTAAAGGAAAACTGCATGTAAGAACTGTTACCTTTGGGGTGTCTTGAGAGTCACCATGGCATGGCCAGCAGAAACTTCCATGGCGTACATCAGAGAGCGTAACAGGCTACTGTGTATGTTCTCTGGGAGGATGTTGTATTTTATGTATATATAAAATACATATATATAAAATACATTTACACACACACACACACACACAGAAGAAATTCCCAGAAGAAATAGATTGTTACTTTCACTTTATTTTTTCTACAGTGAAATAAAAAGCAGATCAAATGGAGTACGTTAGCTTGGGACAGTTTTGGGTGCAGTCCATACTATATCTGGGACAGGGACAGCATTATAGGATAGTCAAGGTCATCTAGGATTGGCTGCGGATAAAAGCAGTAGGTGTTTCCTACACGTTGGGAAGCATACCAAAATTTCAAGAAATATTACCAAAAAATCGTGTTTGTCTGAGAGCCGTTCCTGCCTTGTCTCCTGTTATAGAGTGTTTAATGCATCCTGTGTCCAGCCCTGACCCATGGGACTTGAGAAAGGCCACACTACCCAGGATCTAATCATTATGATCCAATTTTTCTTGTCATTGAATCAGATACGGGCAGGCACTGTAATTCCGCCCAGTGAGACGTGAGAAGTGTTCTGGGGCCCTTTGAGAAAAGAGGCACATGGGATAAACAGTCCATCCCCTTCTCCTCTATGCTGTTGTGTCTGAATGTGGCCCCAAAAGTGCTGCAGCCAGCTTATGACAATGGAAAGAACTGGGCTGTGAGAGACATGTGCCAAGTCTGGCAGAGAGGGAAGATGAAAAGCACTTGGGTTGCAAAGAACTGATACGTATAACACATAGACATGAACTAAGAGGTGGGGGGATGATGGGATGGGGTACAGGGCAGACAGGATTAAGGGGGAAAAAATGGGAAAATTGTAATAGTATAATCAATAAAATATACCAAAAAAGAAAAGCACTTGGGTTGCAGGCTAGTTCTCACTGATAGGGCGGGGGAGACATGGGCAAAGTGCTGCACACGTGTCCACAAGCACATGTTTGTGCAGGTGCACAGGATAACTTTGCAAAACATGTGCTTCAGTTTACCCCCACTGTTGTATGTACCTATGTGTATAAATTATATGTGCATAAATTATCTCTACCATGGAACCGAATCTTGAATTGTGGGTTATGGGAATAAGAGTGACAGTTAATGACTTTCATCAATTTCATGTATAGGTTAAAGGAAAATTATGTATGGCAAACACTGAAAAATTCCTCAGCCTATAATGCTCTTTGAGGTCTAGAAAAATAGGATTCTTGTTTATCCCATGAGGATAATTCCTGGATGATTGTCAAACCTGTCTCACTTTGCTTCTCCAACCTCCTGATTCAGGAGGCATTTATAGTATTTTCCTTAAGGATTTTTGTCTGCTACCTTCATATAAAACTCAATTGATTTTCCTATGCAATTTACTACCAAAAGGACCTGTATTATATTGCTTGGCAGTCTTGAATTTTGGCCTATGGCTTCCCAGTAGAAAAACCAGCCTCTTAATCATACATTAGTCTTCGCCAGCTAATTAGCCGTTCTTCTCTGCCTCTGAGCTTCCGAACTGCAGGGAAAACAGCGAATGCTTTCCCTGCAAGTCCATGCTCTCTCTCCAGCTAGGCCAATCCAGAGACAAAAAAAAAAAAAGAAAAAGATGGATGGAGAAAGAGAGTAACATTTATTAAGCACATGCTCTGTAGCAAGTACCATATTAGACCTTTATTTTCTGTTATTTCATTTAATTCTCATCACTCTGTGAGGTGAAATTTTTCCACAGTTTGCAAATGAGGAAAGTGATGTACAGTACAATTATCTGGCCAAGGCCATACAGGTCACCAGAATCTGTGTATAAACCTCCGAACTGCACAATCCATGCACTTTTCCTTACAGCAGGGACAGAAAGTAATTCCAGTGACTTGGGGCTTCATATACTTCAGTCATGCACACAAGGCAATGGTGACATCGGTGATATCGAAGCAGGTGTGAAAATGAAAAACCAACGGGATGATCCAACCAAAGAGAGAAAAAATTTATTCTTTTAGAAATAAGAAACAAGGCTAAAAACATAGAACTAGAGGTTATTCCAGAGCAGTTATATCTAATACAACCTTTTACTCTGAAGGAAATGTTCTATGTTTGCCCTTTCCGATACCGTGGCCACTAACCACAGATAGGGTTAGAGTGCTTGACGGAGTGGCTGATGTGTGCATGGACCTGGGGCCAGCGCTGCCTTTCTGGATGGTAAGTATTTTTCCTGATGCTATGCTGAGTTGTCACATTGTACCATGATGACTGTCCCCATGGCAGGTTTACAGACTATTTATTTTTTATTTTTATGTTTTACAGTTCTGATCATTTCCTCCTTCATCCTCACTCTGCCCACCCCGCCCTCTTCCATTGTCCATCACCACCCTGTTGTCCATGTCCATGGGTCCCTCATACATGTTCCTTGACTAATTTCTTCACTTTCTTTCAAACAGTCCCCGTTCCACCTCCCCCTCGCTGCTGTTAGTCTATTCCATGATTCTATGCCTCTGGTTCTGTTTTCCTCATTAGATTATTTTGGTCATTAGATTCCTCTCATAGGTGAGAGCATGTGGTATTTGTTTTTCACTGACTGGCTTATTTCACTTAGCATGATAGTCTCCAGTTCCATCCATGCTGTTGCAAAAGGTAGGAGCTCCTTTCTTTCTGCTGTATAGTATTCCATTGTGTAAAATTTACCACAGTTTTGTAATCCACTCATTTACTGATGGGCACTTAGGCTGTTTCTAGCACTTGGCTATTGTAAGCCATGCTGCTATGAACATTGGGGTGCATAGATTCTTTTGAACTGGTGTTTCGAGATTCTTAGGGTATAATTCCAGCAGTGGGATTGCCAGGTCAAAAGGCAGTTCCATTTTTAGCTTTTTGAGGAAATTCCAAACTGTTTTCCACAGTGGCTGCACCAGGCTGCATTCCCACCAACAGTGCACTAAGGTTTCCCTTTCTTCACATCCTCACCAGCACTTGTTTGATTTATTAATGATGGCCATTCTGACAGGTGTGAGGTGATATCTCATTGTGGTTTTAATTTGCATCTCTCTGATGGCTAGTGATGTTTAGCATCTTTTCATATGTCTATAGGCCATCTGTATGTCCTTCTCAGAGAAGTGTCTGTTCAGATCCTTCGCCCATTTTTTTGATTGAGTTGTTTGTCTTCCAGGTGTTGAGTTGTAAGAGTTCTTTATATATTTTGGAGATCAAACCCTTGTCTGATGTATCATTGGCAAATATGTTTCCCCATAGAGGCTGTTTCCTTTTCATTTTGATGATGGTTTCTTGAGCCATGCGGAAGCTTTTCAGTTTGATATAGTCCATTTGTTTATTCTTTTATTTCCCTTGCCCTAGGAGATATATGGGCAAAAATATTGGTATGTGAGATATCTGAAATTTTACTGCCTTTGTTTTCTGCTAGGATTTTATGGTATCATGACTTATATTTAAGTCCTTTATCCATTTAGAGTTTATTCTGGTGTATGGCGTGAGCTGGTGTTCTAGTTTCATTTATTTTTTTCCATGTACCAGTCGAGTTTTCCCAGCACCATTTATTGAAGGGACTATTTTTACTCTATTATGTGGTCATACCCCCTTTGTCAAATATTAATTGGCCATAGAGAAATGGGTTTATTTCTGGGCTCCTATTCTGTTTCATTGATCTTATGCCGGTACTAGACTGTTTTGATTACAGTGGCCTGGTAGTATAGTTTGATATCAAGTGTTGCTGTCCCTCCAACTTTGTACTTTTTTTCAAGATTGCTAAGGCTGTTTGGGTTGTTTGGTTTTTTTTGGGGGGGGGTGCATTTTTTGGTGCCATATAAATTTTTGGAGCATTTGTTCTAGATCTCTGAAATATTCCCTTGGTATTTTAATAGGAATTGCTTTGAATCTATAGATTGTTTTGGGTAGCATGCACACTTTAATGATGTTAATTATTCCAATCCATGAACACTGCGTATGCTTCTATTTATTTGTATCTTCCTCAATTTCTTTCTTCAGCGTTCTATAGTTTTCTGAGTACAGGTCTTTTACCTCCTTGGTTAAATTTATTCCTATGTACTTCATTTTGTTGTTGTTGTTGTTACTATGGTAAATGAGATTTTTTTTCTTAGTTTCTTTTTCTGATAGTTCATTCCTGGTGTACAAAAATGCCATCGATTTCTGAATATTGACTACACATTACGCTACTTTGCCAAATTCACTTATTAGATCAAGTAGTTTTTTGGTGGAGTCTATAGGGTTTTCCATGTACATTACCAGGTCATCTGCAAATAGTGACAGTTTTACTTCCTCCTGTTCATTTTGGATGCCTTTCATTTCTTCTCATCTGATCAATGCGGCTAGAACTTCCAGTACGCTGTCGAATAAGAGTGGCAAAAGCGGACACCCTTGTCTTTTTCCTGATCTTAAGGGAAACCTTTTAGTTTTTGCCCATTGAGTATGATGCTGGCAGTAGGTTTTTCATATATGGCCTTAATTATTTTGAGGTATGCTCCCTCTATTCCTACTTTTCTGAGTATTTTTATCATAAATTGGTGTTACATTTTATCAAATGCCTTTCAGCATCTATTTATATGATCATGTGATTTTTGTCCTTCATTTTGTTTATGTGATGTATTACATTTATTGATTTGCAAATATTGTACCATCCTTCCATCCCTGGGATGAATCCCATGTGATTGTGGTGTATGATCTTTTTAATATATTGCTGGATCAGATTTGCCAATATTTTGTTGAGGATTTTAGCATCTATATTCATCAGCAATGTTGGCCTGGAGTTTCTTCTCTTTGTTTTGACTTTACCTGGTTTTGGAATTAGGATAATACTGGCCTCATAAAAAGAGTTTGGGAGTCTTTCCTGTTCTTGAATTTTTGGAATAGTTTGAGAATGAGAAGTATTACCTCTTCTTTGAATATTTGGTAAAATTCACCTGTGAAGTTGTCTGGGCCAGGGCTTTTCTGTGCTGGGAGCTTTTTGATCACTACTTCAATTTCGCTAGTTGTCATTGGTCTATTCAGGTTTTCTGCCTCTTCCTGATTCAGTTTTGGAAGATTGTATGTTTCTAGAAACTTATTTATTTATCTATCTATCTATCTATCTATTTATTTATTTATTTATTTCATCCAGGTTGTCAGATTTCTTGGCTTATAGTTGTTCATAGTAATTTCTTATAATCATTTGTATTTCTGTGGTATCAATTGTAATTTCTCCTCTTTAATTTCTGATTTTATTTATTTGGTTCTTTTCTCTTTTTTTCTTGATGAATCTGGTTAAAGGTTTGTCAATTTTGTTTATCTTTTCAAAGAACCAGCTTCTGGATTCATTGATCCTTTGAATTTATTTTTTAGTCCCTGTCATTTAATTCTGCTCTGATCTTGATTATTTCCTTCCTCCTGCTCCCTCTGGGCTTGGTTGCTGTTCCTCCAGTTCTTGCAGATGTGGGGTTAGGCTGTTCGTTTGAGATTTTTCTGTCTTCTTTAGGTAGGCCTGTAATGCTATGAACTTTCTTCTCAAGACTATCTTTGCTGTGTCCCATAGGTTTTGGGTTGTTGTATATTCATTTTCATTTGTTTCCAGATACTTTTTGATTTCTTCCTTGATCATATTGTTAATCCATTCATTATTTAATAACATGGTATTCAGCCTCCATGTACTTGAATGATTTTGAGTCTTTTCTTTTTCTTGAGATTGGTTTCTAGTTTCAAGCCATTGGGATTTAAGAAAATGGTTGATATGACTTCAATTTCCTTGAATTTATCAAGGCTAGTTTTGTGTCCTACCATGTGATCTATCTTTAAGAATGACCCATGTGCATTTGAAAAGAATGTATATTTTGCTTCTTCGGGGTGAAACGTTCTATAAATATCAATTAGGGCCATTTGATAGAGTGTTCTTCAGTGCTACAATATCCATGTTGATTTTTATAAAAAAGATTTTATTTATTTATTTTTTAGAAAGTTGAAAGGAGAGAGAAAGAGAGGGAGAGAAATATCAATGTACGGCTGCCTCTTGTGCACTCCACACTGGGGACCTGGCCCACAACCCGAGCATGTGCCCTGACTGG
Source organism: Mormoops blainvillei (assembly GCA_004026545.1). NCBI lineage: Eukaryota > Metazoa > Chordata > Mammalia > Chiroptera > Mormoopidae > Mormoops > Mormoops blainvillei. Next base: position 68,056 of record PVJD01007154.1, on the reverse strand, counting down.
AAATTGAACTGGCCACCCTTTGCTTCACAGTCCAGTGCTCAATCCACTGAGCCACGCCAGCCAGGGCTCCTTCTTGGTTTTTTGTTTGGAAGATCTATCCATTGTTGACGGTGAGCTGTTAAAATCCCCTACAATGATTTCATTGTTAACAATCTCTTTCTTAAAGCCCTCTAGGGTTTTATTTATATACTTAGGTGCTCTTATATTGGGTGCATATATGTTAACAAACATTATATCCTCTTAGTGGACTACTCTCTTAAGTATTATGTAATAGCCTTCTTTGTCTCTTGTTATGACTCTTGTTTCAAAGTCTGTTTTTTCTGATATAAGAATTGCTTCTCCAGCTTCTTTTTCATGTCCATTTGCATGAAATATTTTTTTCATTCCTTCACTTTCAGCCTGTGTGAATCTTTTGTTCTGAGGTGAGTCTCCTGTAGACAGCATATGTATGGGTCATGTTTTCTTATTCATTCAACTACCCCATGTCTTTTGATTGGGGCATTTAATCCAGTTACAGTTAAGGTTGTTATTGATAGGTTTTATTCATTGCCATTTTTCCTTTTGTACCTGTGTGCCTCTCCCCCTCTCTCTCTTGGTCTCTGCCTCTCTGTCTCTCTTTCTTTCTCTATTTTTTTTCTTCTTAAATCAGTCTCTGTAGCATCTTTTGCATGCTGGTTTGTTGGGGCTGTACTGTTTTAGCCCTTTTGTAAAAACTGGAAAGCTCTTTATATCGCTTTCCATTTTGAATGAGAGTCTTGATGGATAGAGTAGTCTTGATTGTAGGTCCTTGCTTTTCATTACTTGGAATATTTTGTGTCAATCCCTTCTGGCCTGTAGTGTTTCCGTTGGGAAATAAGCTTATAGCCCTTTTGGATCTCCCTTGTATGTTGCCTGCTGTTTCTCCCTTGCTGCCTTTAAGATCCTCTCTTTGTCTTTAAATTTTGCCATTTTAATTATGATGTGTCTTGGAGTGGGCCTCTTTGGGTTCATCTTTATTAGTACCCTCTGTGCTTCCTGAACTTGCATGACTTTTTCCCTCACCAAATTAGGGAATTTTTCTGTCATTATTTTTTCAAACAGGTTTCTATCCGTTGCTCATTTTCCTTTCCTTCTGGCATCCCTATGATGCAAATATTGTTACATTTCATGTTGTCCCAAAGCTCCCTTAAACTATCCTCATTCTTTTTGAGTCTTTTTTCATTATGTTGCTCTGAATGGGTATTTTTTCTACCTTGTCTTCCAACTCGCTTATTCCATTCTCTGCTTCATCTAGCCTGCTTTAATTCCTTCTAGTGTATTCTTCATTGTAGATATGGTATTCTTCATTTTCACCTGGTTCTTATTCATAGTTTCTGTGTCCTTTTTCATGCTGATGTAGTTCCCACTAAGTTTCTTGTAGTTCTCACTAAGTTCTTTGAACATCCTTAAAACCATTACTTTGAACTCTATATCTGATAAATTGCTTGCCTCAATTTCATTTAACTCTTTTTCTGGGGATTCCTCCTTTCCTTTTGATTGGGGATTGCTTCCTTGTCTCCTCATTTTAGGTGACTCTTTTTGTTTTTTCCTACTTACTACATTGGTCTGCTTTGGCTCCCTGTCTTTGTGGGGTGTCTGTGTTGGGAGTTCTGTGGGACTCAGTGGTACAGGCTTCCTGATTTCCTGCGCTGTTGTGCAAGTGTTGACAGAACAAAACAAAACCACACAGAAAACAAAACCCACCCCAGCAAAAATACACCCCTGCACCAACTGCAATATCAATGACAAATGAGCAGAGATTGATAAAGGTGGAAAAGAAATAAGAATATTACAAGAAAGGTAAAAAAATACATGAGGTAACTAAAGGAAAGAAAAATTATTTTGAGAGGGTAGAGGGAGGAAAAATAATAAGAGTATAGAATAGAAACAAGGCAAAGAAAGAGAAAATAAAATCTAAAACATAAATAAGAAAGAGAAGGAGGAAGGCAAAATGGAGCAAGAAAAGGGAAAGGGTAAAATATGAGGTTTAAATAATAAAAAAACAAAAAAATTGTGAAAAAATAGGAACAAAATTGAGGAACAACAACAGCTACGGCAACATCAAGGACAAATGAGCAAAGGTCAGCGAGGGGGGAGAGGATGAGAATATCACAAGGCAGGGAAGGGATATGAGATAACCAAGGGGAAGAAAGGCGATTTTGAGAGGATAGAGGGAGGAGAAACAGTAAGAATGAGGAACAGCAACAAGGCAAAGAAAGGGAAAATATAAAATTTAAACTGAAAGTAAGAGTAGGAAAGAACAAGGCAAAATAAGTAAGCTAAGGGAAGAGTAAAATATGAAATTTAATATTAAAAAATGTGGTCAAATAGGAACAAAATTGAAGAATAATCAACTACAACAGCAATATCAATGACAAATGAGCAAAGGTCAATAAAGGTGAAAGAGAATACAATTATAACAAGAAAGAGAAAAAGAATATGGGATGACTAAAGAAAAACGATGTTGAGGGGATAGAAAGAGGAGATAATAAGAATAAGGAACAGAAATGAGGAGAAGGGAAAATATTTTTTAAATAAAAATAAGAAAACAAGAAAGGGAAGGAAGAAGGTGAAATGGAGTAAGAAAAGGGAAGAGTAAAATGTGAGATTTGAAATTTAAAAAAAGATAAAGAACTAATAGGAACAAAATTGAAGAAAAAGAAAAGATGTAAAAAAGCTATGCGAAAGCAAAAAACAATGCAAACAGTGAGATAGTCTGAGGTGGAATTCATCTCCGCAGAGTCCGGTGCCCGCCTGCAGACCTCTCCTGCTGGGTCTGACTCTGGCAACATCAGACGCCATCCCCCTTAGCTCTAGGCAGGCTGCTCGAGGCTACAAGCAGTCCACATTCTGTGGCTGTCTCCTTCAGGCTTGGCTGCGTCTAGGCCGGTCCTCGCGGCTCTGCCCTGCTGGATTTTCATCAGCACAAGGCTCAGGGGTGGGTCATCTAATGTATGAAAGCACCACCGTTACCACTTCCACCTGCGGCCCTGCCGTTAGTCTTATCCTTGCGCTGACCCGTCTGTTTCTGAGAGGGCTTCTGGTATGATTGGGAGGATCCGGCCCCTGGGTCTCCCCTGGGAGGTGCTGCTCAGGGAAGATGGTGGGTGTGTTCCCTTGCCCCTGCCCCACATGTCTTGGTCCGTTCCAGGTTATTTCCAGTAATGTATAGTTTCTGATGAGTTAGCTGTCTGTGTCATGCGAGGGACCAATCTGTGTAAAAGGGCCAGCTCTTCCCCCGGCGCTGACGGCAGCGGCTCTGTATTAGAGCGGAGGCCGGCCAGGGCCTTCGCTGCCCCTTGCTGCATTTACTCCTGCACTCTCTGCGCAGTTGGTTCAGCGGAATAGGGCCCGGGGGGACAGTGTATCTTGTCACGGTGGAGAAAAGTTCGGAAAGGCCCCCCTTAGCACCCCCCTTTCTTTCCCCTGTGGATATGGCCCAGCAGGGGCCTCCAGGAGCCTGGCTGGACTGTTCTGCAGGAGGGGCTGGGCATGCCTTTCCCTTCTCAGCTGTTTTTACTCCACAGGGTGGGGGCGTCTGCCTGGCTGCAAAGAATCTCTGGTGCTCTGCTCTTGCCTGACTCCCAGCCCACTGCCTTTGTAGGAGATGCGTCCAGAACTCTGTTCTGCACAACCCCTGGCCTGCTAGTTGAGGTGGGCAGGGCCCAGCAAACCCCCTGGTTGGGCAACTCTCTGATTTCCCTGCTCAGCTGGATTCAGTGTGAACGAACTGGGCTTTCAGTCTGGCCTCTTTGCTGGAAGTGCAGCTGCGTGCAGGCTCTTTGCCCAGCCACGTTTCAGCTCTTTTTAAAAAGTCTCTATTTGGTACCCACAGTGCATCACTGAGTCACTGTCTGGTTCTCTGGGCCTACATCCTCGCTCAAAAGCAAAATGTCTCTCATGGTTATGTCCGACTGCAGCCTGGCAGTGCCTCTGACAGACCCAGGTGTGGCAACCTGATGGTTTTAGGAGACCGAGTCCCTCTCTGGGCCTCTCCACATTGACGCTACTGTTATGGACGTGCTGCTCGTTGCGTGCGTGTAGCCTGGGTCTCCCAGACTCTGTATATCCTCCAAAGTCACTTCGGTTAGGGTTGGGGATCCCTGGGCAGGACCAGGAGCCCCTTCTCTGAGACAGGAGGGAGCTCCAAATCCGTGATTTCTGTCTGGTTTCTCCACTGCAGCAGGCATCACGCACAGGGCATTTCCCCTACAACTTATAACATCCTACTGGATGGCACAAGGCATCTTCTGTACTCCTTGGCTTCAGAACTTCATATCGCCTAAGGTTCCATTGATCGTTCAGGTTAATTGTCAGAAGATCAGCTGAAAATCTGAGCTGGGGGCAAGCGCAAGTGGACTCAGCTTCCACCTACTGGCCCACTGTCTAAACCTCAGGTTTCAGACTTTTTTAAATAACAGCTTTATAATTCAGTCATTTAATAAGTACAATTCAATGGTTTCTAGGACATTCACAGAGGTACATAACCATTGCCACAATCAATGACAGAACATTTTGCTCACCACTTTTCCTATTAACAGTCACCCCCCATTTCTTCTTAAACACCCAGCCCCTGGCAGCCACCAATCTACTTTCTGTCTCAGTGGATCTGCTTACTCTGGACATTTCATATAATGTAGGATTATACAATAAGTGGTTCTTTGTGGCTGGCTTTTTTTTTTTTTCACTTATGTTTTCAAGGTTTATCATGTCATAGCTTGTAATAGTACTCCGTTACTCTTTATGGGCGAATAATATTCCATTGTATGTGTGTACCACATTTTGTTTAACCATTCCTCAGTTGATGGATTTGGGTTGTTTCCATGTGGGAGTTATTGTGATTAGTGCTGCCATGACATTTATTGACAAGTTTTATGTAGACATATGTTTTCCTTTCTCTCAGGTGTAGACCTAAGAGTGGAATTTCTGGGCCATATTGGTAACTCCATGTTTAACGTTCAAGAAATTGCCAGAATGTTTTTCAAAGCAGCTGTGCCACAGACAGTGCAATTTTAAGGACTGGAAGTGAACTAAAGAGATGTGAGCAAATACAATGTCTGAGCATAACTTTATGCTGGGTCGGCTATGGGGCACAGGAGAATGGTTAGATCTATTTATTTGTTTATTTGCTTATTCTGCTTTCTGTTCTTTTTTAAATTGTTGGCACTTTACAGATGTCCTCAATTTTCCCCCACTTTGGCCCATTTCCCTCAGCCCCTGCCCCCCTACTCCTGGCCTTCACTATATTGTTGTCTGTGTCTATGGGTTATGCATATATGCATATATGTTCTTTGGTTAATCTCTTCCAGCCCCCCTTCCCCTCCCCTCTGAGATCTGTCAGTGTGAGAACAGTTACATTTCAAAGAGTTAAACTAAGATCCAGTTACTCCAGGTGACCCTCAAATAATCCTATATTCATGTCAAGGGTCCTTTTGGAAATTTGCCAGGTGACAACTTTTCTTTCCTCTGAAAAGACATGAGATTGATAAACTGCCAATGTTAGTTCTGAAGCTCGAAGGCTCTGGGAGTCTCAGGTGATAACTAGTGAAGTAATTTACATTTCACTCATGGTTCGTGCCCTTTTTCTTCTGATATTTAGAAATCTTTTCCATCCCAAGCTTATACAAATATCCATGTCTTCTTCTTCTATTTCTAAAGTTTCATTTAAAAATGTAAATCATTAATCCATGTGGAATTAGTTTTAGAATAAATATTTTGGAATTTATTTTTCCCAATGTTTTCTGCTGGTCGTTAATGGCATTTGTTTCCTCCTGCCTTAAAGACTGACACCCACGGAAGATGCCTTTTTATTTGACAGTTTTCCAGACAAGTCATGAAATGGGACATCAAAAGAATTTGTAGCAATTGGTTTAATGATAAGGTAGATATAATTCTAATTCGTTTATTCTGCCCCAGATTCTCGGTATGTGTGTGCACATGTGTTTCATTTTATATTTGAGTCACTGGAAGTTCACTGAGGCAAAGCTACTCTTACCCAGGTGCACAGCCAGGAAGAGATGAGGACAGCATGTGCATTGTGATTTTCTGAGTCAGTATTTTTTCCACTATATCCATGCACGTATTCAGGCAGGTACATGCTTTATGTGTGACAAATTAATATCTTGTTTTTGTTTTACAATAGTTTGCAGGCATGCAAAAGTCTCACACAAAAGGAGTGAGACTTTTTCTATTTTCACAGAATTTCATCTAATAACAGTGAGTGATAGAATCCTTATCACATCCTTAAGGTTCAGTGACTCTCATTTCCAACAGTGTAAAAAGAGTAGCATAGAGGTTTATTGAAGTATTCCTTGATGGGAACGCATAGGGAGGACGGCCGCGCCCTTTCTTTCTCCTCCTCCTGGAGGAGACGCTAGTGCACGACTGTTGTCATAAGAATTCTAAAGGCAGGGTTTTGGCAGGAGTTACCCTACAGCAGGGTCAGGAGGAAGGGGAGCAGAAGAACATACTCTTTGGGGAGTGAGGATACGTGATCTTATGGATCAAGTGGATATTGCAGAAAAGAACTGTGCTTGAGTGTACTAGACAGGCCCCTCTCTGGATGGCAGGTGACCTCAGCAGGAGCTCGTGTGGAATGAACCATGACAGGGGTCAGCTGGAGAGTATCTGCACTAGGAAAAGAAAAAAATACATCTATGGAATCAAAGAGGAGGAGTGAGAAACCAAGTGAAGAATGGACGTAACTCTCTAGACCATTCCTTTCCCTGATTTCAGTGCCAGCATTTTCTTGTCTTCACTATCAACTTTGAGTAAAATGTTTTTAAAAACCCTCTTAATTTTATTTTTTTATCCTCACCTGAGGATATTTTTTTCATTGCTTTTAGAGAAAGAGGAAAGGAGAGAGAGAAACATTGATATAAGAGAGAAGCATTGATTGGTTGCCCCCTGTCTGCACCTGGAATGGGGATTGGCGCCCAGACTGGGGATTGTACGTGTCTGTGCCTGGATGGGAGATCGAACCTGCAACCCAGGTACGTGCCCTGACTGGGAATCGAACCCACAATCTTTTGGTTACAGGACAACGTTCCAACCAACTGAACTACAGCAGCCAGAGAACAAATTTTAATTTTAAATGCTCGGATCTGTGAGTTTCCAAGTCTAAAGGGTCAAATTATATTATCTAGGACATCAGGCTCCTACCTTAGAAGCTTTGTTATTCAGATGGTCTTCATTCCTACACCTTCAGTACACCTTCAGGATGATAATTTGTATTTTAAAAGGTATATCCATTGGTATTTTCATACCCTAAAGTTGTCACATTTGTAGTTTAAAATAAATAACACTGACTTTAGAAGACTCTTACCTGTCAGAATAAATATACACACACAGCAAAATAAAGGATCTGACACAAATAATACCCCTTTTTTATTACAAAATCTTTTATTACATAATCATAAGCATGTAGCTCTGTAACATTACAATATCACAGTCAAGCACACCATATGACATTTTAGGTGAAATGCTCAAATTAAAACTGTAAATTGGTACACCTCTCCTATTACCCTACCCACCACACTCCGGCAGGTGTTACTTCTCTGCCAGACCCTGTATATCGAGGCCCATCTCTCATATTGTGAATAGGTATAATATGGTTCTTCACTATCGGCGTTGTCACTTTGTCCTAGGGCGTTTGTGGTGTTACCCCAAAGCTGGCCTATAACTTTAAGAAATTAAATGGGGTCCCTGTGGCAGTAGATGCAACAGCTTGTTCTGCCATCGATGGACACTGTCTTTGTATAAAGTGGCATTTTTCTGTGCAGGCCCATGGCTGGCGATGACCAAGAGAGGAGGTGACTGAGAGGGAGGAAAGCCCTGATGATCATCATTTCAAAACATCAAAAAGTATTGAAATTAAATGTTATTGTTTATATTTAAGCAATCTGACCACCTCTGCCCTTTTTCAGAAGCACACACAGGGTTATCCAACTTTATTTGTAAGAATATGTCACAACAGCTTCCCAGCACAGCCAGATCCAGAATAAATGTGATAAAGCAATGTGTAGTACAACGTATCCTAGATCGATCTTGGATCTTACACGTGTACCCTTCTGTACTGCCAGCCATCAGGGATTTGAAGCTTCTCCCTTGGGTCAGAGGAAGATGACTTAGCCAAATAAGACAAATAGCCACTGATGATTAGAAACTGTCAAATCACCTTTTCCTGCTAAGCAATACCAGCAGAGACAGCACATAACATGTGAGAAGTAAGTAGAGTTTTACCCTAGAAAAACAATCTGCTGGGAAGTTTTTGGTCTCAAAGTACTATTACAAAAGTGAATTGACTTGGAGCAGAACTCATATAAAGAAAGTAATAAGGCTTTTTCTTAGGGAACAAATTATTTCTTAACATTCCTGCAGTTATCTGAAATTATATGCATTTCATCACATTTCAGCAGGAAAATAAGAAAGGGCTATTCGACAGTGGCTTATTTGTGTGAGGATGAAATAGCCATTAATTGGGTGGAAAATTTTAAATGTTATTGAAAAGAGTATTGAAATTATAGATTATATTATACTTTTATTCATGACCTATTGGCAAAGGAATTGTGCAATTCACTAGGATTAATTTCTTTTTATTCTAATAACTATTGGTAAAGGCCTCAGTATTTTATTTTCTTTTAATATCAAAAAAGTATTGAAATAAAATGTTATTGTTTATATTTAAAGCTACCATATTTCTGTTCCAGAAGTTTATTATTACCTTTATTTTAAATAGTATTGCTAATGTAGGAAATAAGCTTTATTACTTGGACAGCAATCTGAAAAATTCATAATACTTTGTCCCCACTTCGAACGTCGAACCTAGTAGTAGAAGTTGCTCATACAGAGTTTCTATCAGAGTTAATGAAAGATACAACTGCACTTTTAGAGAATCTAAACCCAGGCAGCATGGGATCTGGCTGCTTGTCACCATATATACACATACTATAGAGATTTGTGAGGAAGGAAAGAGGTTTTTATTAACAGGAAACTCGATTTGAGAGGGCTGGAAACATTCTGAGCCAAACTCATTTGCAAAACACTGTAAACCAGCCACCCCCAGGAACAGTAAAGTCCAAAACCAAACCCAGAGCTTCTCCATTACTGCTTTTGAGTCCTTTTGAGCATAAGCCAGCCACACAAACAGGTCTCTATTCTCTTTGGGGTGAGCAGTCATGGCTTTCAGAGTCACCATTGTCTCACAGCAGCTCTCCCTCCCAGGTCTGCAGTGTGCTGCTAGATCGCTCCAGGCAGTCAGGCAGGGGAAGCTCCATTCATGAGGAACTTCCCAGCTCCTGCCTCCACGTGCAGCTTTCAGTCTCCCTGTGCTGCTCTCTGAGGATGAAGGGAGTGAAATATATTTTTGGCTAGAGTGTTTTGACTAGCTGCTGTGTCGACTATCTCTAATGAAATTTATTTTAAATTTCTAGTCAAGGGAAAAAGATTTGAATGTGGAACACTGTAGGAGTTCTGCTTAAGCAGCTCATAAAAATGACCTAGATGCATCTTAAAACTTTAAATGTCCTAAAACCCAGCCCTTCAGATCCTGACTCAATAGGCTGGTAGTGAATCTAGAGAATCTATGTCTAAAAATTTTCTCATATTATTCCAGTTCTCAGACAGATTTGGGCATTGCTGGAAGTGAAATGGCCAGTTTTCTAAAATTTCTATTCACTCAGGAGGGAAGGACTCAATTAAAAGTTATAACACTTAGATAGCAATGTTTGATGAGAGGTTAACATCTTTCTTGAAAGGTATCGTGAGTAAAGAATGGTTTACAGTATATTTGAGAAGGAAAAGATTTTCAGATTTTATCCTAAGTCGATCGAATATTTGGTGCAAATTTTTCATTTGCAAAATGTCATACAATTTTGAAGTAGTTTAGGAGCTCCACATACCACTACTTATATAGAATAAAGTCCAATATGGACCATAACTTTTTCAAAAAGTCTTAAAATTGGTCAAATAACTTTATTGCAAAGGACTATTTTAGAATCCTAAAATGTATTTGACTATGGGGTTCTGTCTAAGGTAGATGAATGTAGGTAAGAATAAAAGTGTGCCCTGGATGGTGTAGCTCTGAGGATTGAGCCTTGGCCTGTGAACCAAAGGGTTGCCGGTTTGATTCCCCAGTCAGGGCATAGGCCTGGGTCGCAGGCCAGGTCCCCAGTAGGGGGTGCATGAGAAGCAACCACACATCGATGCTTCTCTTCCTCTCTTTCTCTCTCCCTTCCCCACTGTCAAAAAATGAAAATAAATACAATCTTAAAAAAAAAGAGAATAAATGTGTGTGAGACAGGAAGGGTAGGAATGTCTTAGAGATGGTATAGGACTGACATCCAAAAGAGGTAAGAGATTATCAATAATAACAGAGAAGTAGGAGAAAAATATGTCCAAGGAAATTACAAAAGCGCTCACCAGAGAACCAGTTTTATTCAAGCCCAGAGAAGACATGTATTTAGACTACCATGGCAGCATTGGTGACTTAAGAATATTCCTGCTCTTTTTCCTCTTCTTCTTAGACATGTACCAATCCAGAAACCAGGATAACAAGGCAGAAAAGAGAAGGATATATAATTGGAGAGACCTGGAATTTTAAAAAATAGTTTATCCTATAATTTCAACTACTATGAAAATTAATCTACTGTCCTACAGTGGTATTAAACTAGTTTGTGAATGAGTCTTGTATTCATTTTTGTGCAATTTGTTCAAAATATTTGTGAATCTTTAATCAAATGGTTCAATAAAGAGAACTCCATGGTAATAGAAAGTTCTGAAGTCTTTAGCAAATTGGAATTATTGAAAATAAAGTGTGTAAATAGGAAGCCATTAAACTTGTTACAAAAAAGTGAGGAAGAAAATGAACAAATCAAACAAAGAGAGCTAAAATTGTGTACCTGATTTAAAAAATGTATTTTGTAGTTTCTTAACTTTTGAGAAGAATTTTTTGATGAGCTTTTATTTTGGAAATGAATTTAGTCTGTATTGGATGGAATAAAATTGAAAAGACCTATTATTTTTTAACATCTCCATTTGGTTTGGCAAAACATTAAAGATAATCAGAAATACAGACAACTGGGCTTCTGGTCAAGATGGAGATGTAGGTAAACAGCTCACTTCCTCATACAACCATAGCAAAAATTACAACTAAACTACTATCACTCGAAACAATAAAAAAATAACTATCACCCAAATCATCAGAAAATTGAGCTGTATAGAAGTCTGACAACCAAGGAATTAAAGAAGTCACATTCATTCAGATGGGTAGGAGGGGTGGAGATGTGGAGAGTGGAATGGGCAGTCCCATATCAATTTGTGGTGGATAAAAATTGGGAGGGATATTCCGGGAGCAAAGGATCCCAGCCCCACACCAGACCACCCGGTCCAGGAAGATCAGTCCCCATGACTTCTGGCTGTAAAAACCAGTCAGGGTTAGGGTGGTGGAAAAAACCTATGGAATTTCCAGGGTCCCTCTTAAAGGGCCCATACTGGACATAGGACTTATGCACACTCACTCCCTCCAGGCTCCAACACCAGGACAGAAGCTTGAAGGGCACCAGTGACATATATGAAGAAACTGAAGCGTCTGGCATCAGGGTGAGTGCTAAGGGACAGCTTCTCCCTGGACAAAACTCCAGAGCCATGCAGGGGCCATTGCACTTTAACTGAGCCCTCACCCACACAGAGCTAAGGGGCAGCTACATCATATCTGAGACTCCATCAACCTAGTTCACACAGGTTGTCACACCCTGGCAGTTACCTAAGGCTCCACCCCATCTAACTTATGGGTGCACTTATTGGCATTAGGTCACAATACTAAGACAGGAAGTTAAAGCAGTTCTACCCAATGCATAGAAACAAACACAGGGAGGCTGCCAAAATGCAGAGACAAAGAAACATGGCCCGTATGAAAGAACAGAACAAAACTCCAGAAAAAGAACTAAAATAAATGGAGATAAGCCATCTATTAGATGCAGAGTTCAGAACACTGGTTATTAGGATGCTTAAGGAACTCATTGGGTACTTCAACAGCATAAAGAAGACACAAGCAGAAATAAAGTTTACACTTAGTGAAGTAAACAAAAATTTATAGGGAATCAAGAGTGGAGTAGTGGGTGAAACCAAGAACCAAATCAGTGATTTGGAACACAAGGAAGGAAAAAATCAATCAAAGCAGCAAGAAGAAAAAAGAATCCATAAAAATGATGATAGGGTAAGGAACCTCTGGGACACCTTCAAATATACCAACATTCAAATCATAGGGAGGAGAAGAGGAAGAGCAAGAGATTGCACATTTATTTGAAAAAATAATGAAAGAAAACTTCCTTAATTTGGTGAAGGAAATAGACATGCAAGTTCAGGAAGCACAGAGAGTTCCAAACAAGATGGATGCAAAAAGGACCACTCCAAGGCACATCATAATTACATCACCCAAGGTTAAAGATAAGGAGAGAATCTTAAAAGCAGCAAGAGAAAAGCAGATAGTTACCTACAAAGGAGTTCCCATAAGACTGTCAGTTGATTTCTCAAAAGAAACTTTGCAGGCTAGAAGGGACTGGCAAGAAGTATCAAAGTCATAAAAGGCACGGACCTGCATCCAAGATTACTCTATCCAGCGAAGCTATCATTTAGAATGGGAAGCACGAAGTGCTTTCCAGGTAAGGTAAAGCTAAAGGAGTTCATCATCACTAAGCCCTTATTATATGAAATGTTAAAGGGATTTATTTAAGAAAAATATAAAAACTATGAACATCAAAATGACAGTTAATCCACAATTATCAACAACTGAATCCAAAAAACAAAGTAAGAAAACAAGCAGAACAGAAACAGAATCATAAATACGGAGCTCATTTGGATGGTTACCAGTTGGGAGGGGGAAGGGAGAGAATGGGCAAAAAGGTGCAGGGATTAAGCAGAATGTTAAGAACAGTATAGGAAATTGAATAGCCAAAAAAAGATGCCTCTTTTCCTTTTCCTTTTGGTATCCCATGATGTGAATACTGGACCTCTTGAAGTTGTCCCAGAGGCTGCTTATGCTATCTTTGGTTTTTGCGGGGTTTTTTGGATTCTTTTTTCTACTTGTTGTTCTGATTGGTTGTTTTTCGTTTCCATGTTCCAAATCATTACTTTGATATTTGGCTTTATCCACTCTACTGTTGTTTCCCTATAAACTGTTTTTTCTTTTTAAAAGATTTTCTTTATTTATTTTTAGAGAGAGAGGAAAGGAGAAAGAGAGGGAGAGAAACATCAATGTGGGAGAGAAACATAGATCTGTTGCCTCTCTGATGCCCCAATGGGGACCTAGCCCACAACTCAGGCATGTGTCCTGACTGGGAATCGAACCAGTGACCCTTTGGTTCACAGGCTGGCACTCAATCTACTGAACCACACCAGCCAGGGCTAAATTGTTCTTTATTTCAATTAGTCTATCCTTCTTCTCTGATTTGGTCTTTTTTATGTTGCTAAGGTCCTCATTAAGTTCCTTGAGGATCCTTATAAAAAGTTTTTGAATTCAGCATCTGATAGATTGCTTATCTCCATTTTGTTTAGCTCTTTTTCTGGAGTTTTGATCTGTTCTTTCATTTGGGTCATATTTCCTTATCTTCCCATTTTGGCTGCCTCCCAGTGTTTGTTTCTATGTATTAGGTAGAGCTGCTATGACTTTCTGTTTTGGTTTTGTGGCCTAATATAGTAGGTGTCCTGTAGGGCCCAGTGGCACAGCCTCCCCTATCACCCAAGCTGGGTACTTGAGGCACGCCCTTTGTGCAGGCTGAGTACATCCTCCTCTTGTAACCAAATTGAGCCTTGGTTACTGTTGGCAGGTCAATGAGATTTACCCAGGCTAGTCAGCTGCAAGGATTGGCTGTGACCACTGACCACCAGCCTTTGTTATCTGTGGAAGACCAGCTGTGCAGGGTCAGGATGGTGGTGCTCCGACATGGTCTGTGGCTGTCTACTGGATGCGCTGGCCCTGTGGTACCCCAGGTGGTGTAGGCCAAGGTCAGCCCCCACCTGTGCTTTGACTGGGGCCATCCTGACTGAGCTATAGAGCAATTGGAGATGGTTGCTACTTGTACTGGGCTTGGAGGTTCCCAGGCAAAGCCAAGTTGTGAATGTAGGCTGGCTGCTGCTAGCGCCCGGCCTGGGACCACTTAGCAAGATGCACAGGGGTTGGGGAGGGATATGGGATCACTGAGGCCAACTGTTGCTTATTTGAAAGGATTTAGGAAGTTGTGAAGCATGACCCAAGACCAGTTATTCGTATGGAAGAGCTACTGTTAACAGCTGTAATTTGGGTGGGATGGAGCCTCAGGGAATCCCCAGGGTGGGGCAAACAGTATTAGCCAGGATGATGAAGTCTCAGATGTGGCACCTACCTGCCGGCTCTGTGGTCTGCCTGCATTTCTGTCTGGGAGAAAGCTGTCCACCTGCTCTCGACTTCATGCCAGACTCTTCAGTTCCTTCCTGGAAGCCACTGGCACTTTTCAAGCTGCTACCCTGGTGCTGGAGCTCAGAGGCAGTGAGTCTGAGTTCTGTATTTTGTTGTGTATAATGTGCTCCAGTGTACAATGAGCACCCACATTTTTGGCCCAAACTTTCAGGATAAAAACCTTTCCTTTTAATTTTTTAATTCAATTTTTTTTGTTTTTTAAATATAAAATCTTTATTATATATTTTTTCTGTCACCATTTAGTCCCCCACCCCCCAGGAATCACCACACTGTTGTCCATGTCTGTGAGTCCTTTTTCCTTTTTGCTCAATCCTTCTGCCCTCTAAGCTCGCCCCCTTCCACTAGCTGTCATCTGTTTTCCACCTATGAGTCTGTGTTTTTTGCTTGTTAGTTCAGTTTGTTAGATTCCACATATAAGTGAAGTCATATGGTATTTGTCTTTCTCTGACTGTCTTATTTCACTTAGCATAATGTTCTCCAGGTCCATCCATACTGTCAAAAAGGGTAAAAATTTCTTCTTTTTTACGGCTGAGTAGTATTCCATTGTGTAAATGTCCCATAGTTGTTTTATCCACTTGTCTATTGATGGACACTTGGGCTGCGTCCATATCTTGGCAATTGTATATAACACTGCAATAAACATAGGGGTGTTTATGTTCTTTTGAATTAGTGTTTTGTGTTCCTTTAGATATATTTCCAGAAGTGGTATTGCTGGGTCAAAAGGCAGATCCATTTTTAATTTTTTGAGGCATCTCGAAACTGTTTTCCACAGTGGCTGCACCAATATGCATTCCCACCAACAGTGCAAAAGGGTTCCCCTTTCTCCACATCCTCACCAGCACTTGTTTGTTGATTTACTGACGATAGCCATTCTGTCAGGTGTGACATGGTATCTCATTATGGTTTTTATTTGCATTTCTCTGATGATTAGTGATGTTGAGCATCTTTTCATATGTCTATTGGCCATCTGTATGTCCTCTTTGGAGAAGTGTCTATTCATATCCTTTGCCCATTTTTCAGTGGGGTTGTTTGTTTTTCCTGGTGTTGAGTTTTGTAGGTACTTTATAAATTTTGGATATTAACCCGTTAGCAGATGTATCAGCAAATAGGAGATGTTCTCCCATTCTGTGGGCTTTTCATTTTGTTGATGATTTCTTTTGCTGTGCAAAACCTTTTTAGTTTGATGAAGTCCCATTTGTTTATTTATTTTCTTTTATTTCCCTTGCTGGAGAGATATATCTGATAAAAAATTTCAACAAGCACACCTGGCTGGTGTAGCTCAGTGGATTGAGTGTTGGCCTGCGAACCCAAATTGTCACTGGTTCAATTCCCCTGTTGGGGCACGTACCTGGGTTGCTAGGCCAGGTCCCCAGTAGGGGACACATGAGAGGCAACCACACATTGACATTTCTCTCCCTCTCTTTCTCCCTCCCTTCCGCTCTGTCTAAAAATAAAATACATGAAATCTTAAAAAAAAATTCACTTAAAAATTTTTTTCCAACAAGCAATACCTGAGATTTTGCTGCCTGTGTTTTCTTCTAGAATATTTTATTCCAGGGTATTATTTTGGTTATGGATATCATTATTGCTTTCTAGAGTTATACTTTTAACGCATAAGTATAAATAAAAGAATTAAAAACATTTATATAGATACAGAATTAGTACTACCCATGTACAATGTGCATCCTTATTTTTCCCTCAAAAATTTGGGCAAAAGGTGTGCATTATACACAGCAAAATATGATAAGTTTGTGTGTGGGTTCTTTTTTTTCTTTTAATCTTTATTATATTTTTTTCCATTACCACTTAGTCCCATTATACCCCTCTCCCCCCAGCAATCACCTCACTATTTTCCATGTCTGTGAGTCCTTTTTCCTTAACAGAAACAGACTCATAGATACAGAGAACATTTTCATGGTTGCCAGATGGGGTGGGGGTTGGGGGGATAGGTAAGGAAAGCGAAGGGATTAAGAAGTACAAATTGACTGTTACATAACAGTCATTGGGATATAAAATACCCCATAGGGAATGTAGTCAATAACAATCTAATAACTGTGTGTGGTGTCAGATTGTTATCAGGCAGGGACTGGCCTGGAGCAGGTCTGCCTCAGGCTGGCCTGTATTCTATGGGTTCTTGACCGCGTGTGGGAAGGATTTTACAAGATAAACCCAGGTGATTTTGGGAGTATGTTTATTAAAACTGGGAACAGTGAAACAAAAGGAGGACTTAGGGCAGAAAAGTAACAGGACAGAGCCTAGGCGGCGCTCTGCGTTGGCTTCCTAGACAGGTCATAGGAAAGAAGGGAGCCGAGGCGGGCCTGCCTTTAGCTCACTGGGAAGTCAGACATAAAAGGGGCCTTGGTGACAGGATCAGGGAGGGGATAAGCCCAGGGCAAGCTGCTGCTCCTTCCCTGGCTCCAAGTCCCTTGGGGACCCTTAGAGCTTAAGGACGAGTAAAAAGTTCATGCGCTGGAAGGGGCATGGATGTGCTCTAGAGCAGGGGTCCTCAACCTCCCTGCTAAGGACCAATACCAGTCTGGGCCGGTTCGGCACCCGGCAGCACAGCAGGGGCTGAGCTTGAATGTAACACACCTGAATCCTCCCCAAGCCATTCTCCCCACCTTGGTCCCTGGAAAAAGTGTCTTCCTTGAAACCAGTCCCTGGTGCCAAAAGGGTTGGGGACCACTGCTCTAGAGCAAGCCCACACTGAGTCTTTGTCCTGAGGGCTTTTTATCTTTTTTTTTTTTTCTTTTTCCTGCTGGAGAGAATCTTAGGGGATGGTTTCAGTAGAATATTCATCAGTTTTCCAGGTGCATTTTTAATATGCCAGTGGTGTCAAAATGAGCCTATGTGGTGGTTTGGGGTTCTCCTTTGGTGCCGTGCTGTTTTACTTTTATCATGGCTTTTAATGAGGTTTTTGGTATTTGTTTCCCTGACTTCATCTGTGCTTGGGTTTAGCTGGCACAAATGGCATTACTTGGGTCTCTGTTCTTTATTTCCCAGACCAGGGTGATTTCAGCTATGTATTCTCCAGTTAGGGAGGAGAGATAGAAACCATTTGCTCTCAAGTGTCCCTGGTTAGGGAAGATAAGGTCTTGCTAATCGCCTATTTCGCCTTAATTTTCTTGTCTCGGTTTCCACATTCCACTTGTCCAGGAATTTTCCTAGCTTTTTTCTACCCCATTACAAGATGTGTGAAGATTTATCAGGATGATCACTTAGTAAGTTATGTAATGTCTAATCAATGGGGTGTATACCTGAAACTAATATAATAATGTATGTCAACTATAATTGAAAAACAAAAACAGGAATGAAAAACTAAAATAAAAATAAACATGCCTGTAAAAAATTTCAATGAAATGTGGTCATGGTATTTTTATATAATTATTAGTTAATACTGTTAAGACTGAAAGAGTTAATCCAGGGATCTGGTAGCATTATCTGTTTGTACTATCGATAAAAAAAGGAAACCCTTTCTGATGAATGCTTTAGCTGGTTATAGCTCTTATTTCCTCCTTTATTCTGTTATAACAATTCTACGATTATGTTAAAATTTAGGAATTATCTTTATTCTCTACTTTCCCTTTCATGTTGGTAAACTCTAAGCTTATATCCTTGGTCCTGTGAGTTTCTCTCCATATTTTTCTACCATCTGTATACTGGTGATTTCTCCGTCTTTCTCTCCAGCCCTTTTCTATTTAGGCTTTATGTCCACCTGCTTTCTCTCTTTCTCCACAGCATTGATTTGTACTTCTGTAATAAATTGTTCCCTAACTTACTGTTTCTAGGTCTGCATTTTCCCACATGATGGTGAATTCTAGGAAGCAATTGTGAACACTTTCGTGTCTCTAGGGCTAAATAGAGTGCTTTGTAGATCATCAGCTAATACATTTTCAGTGAATTAAGAAATAATAGGTATTCAGTAGATTATGTATCCTAATTCCCTCACCATCAGGCAGAGCAGGGAATAGGTGAATCGGGCTCATGATAGAGAGTTAAATAATACTGTGAAGAATATGCATATTGAGTAACTCATCTCTGAAAGTGTCCCAGTGAGAATAACAATAAAGGACATACTCTTTCAATGACTGTTTTCTTATAGAGGAAAATCTGATTTCTTTTTCAGAAGATAAAAAAAATGCAAGGTAGGATTGTGTGTTAAGCTAACAGAGAACTATGTTTCAGTGAATGTTTCACTAAAATGTGCTTATCTCTCATGTCTCCTTTCTGCTCTGTAGAAATGATTTCAGGCTCTTACCTCAAATTTCACTACTCTTCACAGTTTTGATGCATGTTAAAGACCAGTTATTCGAACTGAGATGTTAGTTACATCTATATAACTTTGCTAGGTAATGAAAAGAGGCAGAGGTAGGAGGAAATGAAAGAAAAGAAAAAAGAAAAAATATAGAGCAATTGGAGATGTTGGTTGCTAAAAAATTTCCAGAAAGAACAAAAGAGACTCTTTTTATATATTTTAAAATAATGATTGTTTCAGATTTCCTTAGTAGATATAGCAGAATGCATGGGAAGACACATCCCAAAGAACAAATTAACCGGTTGTGGAAAAGTGTTTTATTAGCTTTGTGGTAACACTTACAAGAAGAAAACATTAATGATAGCTTTTGAACTAGAATTAGAACACTTTAGCTATGGGATTTGCTAAGGCATCCATTTCTCAGTTGTTTTTCATGATAAAACAAATATTACTACACATCATTAATTTCATTAGCATAACTATTAAACGAGTGTGCAGGAGAACACAACCAGAGCATTCTCTGAGTCTTAGGTAGGCATGAGAGATCTAAAGAACTACATTCTACAAGGCATCTGCTGTGGATCCGAAACTAGTTTCCACAAGTCTGGGAATAGGAAACCTTAAGTTCTAATTGCTTGTAACAAACTCTGGGGATCGAGATAGCATTTGACCAAGGAAAACAGAAGCTCAGAGTTGCCCTAACATAAACTCCTTGCCTATCTTTGGTCCAAACAAAAACACTAGGATCAACCAAATCTCTGCAAATGACCTGGAGTCCTGGTTCCCACCTCTCTGCAGCCCTGTCATGTCTTTGACCCTCATTACGGGCTGCTTCAATAAATGTCAGATTCTTCTCTTCAGATGTCACTACAGAGAGTCTTTACTAGTCTTACAGGTCCCCCTGGGGAATACTGAGGAAACAATTAGCGTACAAAAGATAATTTTCTGGTTGGGTTCATGTAGGAGGCAAATGCCTGGTGATCATAATTGAAACCACTCATGCATGCCAGAACCATTGGTCTAGTTCAGCTAGACGTGCCTGAAACATTTTTGTTATTGTTTGTTTGTGTTTATTAATCATTCTTTCACCAATAAAGATGTCTGTCCCTCAGCAGAAACCCCAACGTTCTCCAGAGCTGTGTAGGTACGTTTTAGCAGCGAGGTCCAGAAACTCAGTTTCTGAGTTGCTAATTTCCAACAATTTGCTGTCAAATTATTGAACTGACTCAATTGACAAAGAATGAAATAGCATTTATTGGCCTCTGAAAAGTAACTACCTAAATTAATAGGTATGCACTTGTCCTGCTATAAAATGTAGCTGCCAAATGTTCAAATTTTGCGGGTGCATCTAATGTAATGGTGGTTTCTGTTGCTTTTCATCTTAGTTGGCTCTTGAAATCATTAGGGGATGTAACAGGATCCTGGTGAGGTCTGTCTGGGCTCGCCGATTTTGCATTAGCGGCTGTAGGCCCGCTCCTGTCTGCTTCACCTGCAATACCAGGTATAGTCCAGTTGCGATTACTGGATCACGTACTACATTAAAAGAAGTATATCTATAAGCTCACCTGTTTATACCAGTTTTTTATGGAGTATGGAGCCAGCATATTTTGCCTTCCTAAGAAACTAAATAAAGATGGAAAGACAGGAGTTGCTGGTAGAGAGAGTAGGAAGGGGAAATGAGTATTTAGATTTTAAATTTGTAAGGTTGTAAGGAATATGGAACATGTGTGGAGCACAAGAGGCTTCATAATGATGAAGATCGTAAGATTACACAAAGTCAGTACGATGACTAGTTATAAGAGTAGATAATAGGTTTGGGTAGAAAGAGAAAAGAAACAGAATATTAAAAGGAAGCAAAAAGATTAAATATCTCTCTTACATAGCTAATTATTGAAAAAAAATGGCTACTAGGATTTGAGGAAAAAATAGTTACGTCATATGTTTAAAAAAATTTTTTAGCAATTATCCTCCAAAAAAACCAACCACTGTTGCTTGCATTTTACTTGATTTTTTTCAACTGTGTCATACCATTCTTTAATATTACATCCTTCTGGTGAAATCTTTGCCATCCAGTTTGCCTTTTCTAAGAACCTGCCAGAAATTGTCAACTTCTCTTATAAAATTATAGCTTTAAAAAAGTTCTTCACTCTCACAAATAAATACACACATATAAAAACAAGAATCACAAATTATAGTGAAAAAATACACCATCACAATAGAAAATGAAAATGTATCAAAAAGTGAGAAGGATTACATAAGGAAAAGGCTATCAAAATCTAATTAGGGACATAAAATAAGAATTGAATAAATTGAGAGACATAGCATGTATCTGGATACTCTCATTCAAGAGACTGAGTCTCAGCTACAATTCTCAACCTAATTAAAATTAAAATCTCACTAAGATTCATCTCAAATAATTTCGAGATACACATTGCCAGGAGAATACTCAAAAGAATAAGGAGGGGAAATGGATCTCTAATGGATATTAAAATATAATTTATAAAGAAGTTAAAATACTGGAGTGCTTTTGCAAGAATAGATCATTCAATAGAACGAAACAGAAAACCCAGAAAAAGGCAAAAAACAAAACAAAACCAAAAAAAAACCCAAAAACAAAAACGGAGAGTTTAATGCAAAATAAAGTGGTATTTTCAACTAGGTGAGAAAAGATGGTTTATGATGTGAATTGCTAATTTTTAAAAAAGTTCCAAATGTTACACACCATGCTCCAAAATGAATCTTGGATTAACTAAAGATTTACTTGAGGGGGAAAGAAGTAAACGTAAATGTAATGCTGAGTCAAAGGGGAGGTTTAAGAGGCTTGCGGAAATGTGCTGACATTTCATCTGGGAAAGGTGCACTTGTACACACATATTGACACACTCTTTGAAGCCATGAAAACATCTTTCTGTTTGTTCCATCTGTTAAATTTCATGGAGACTGGCTTGGGCCCAGAGGGATATGGAAAAAGAAAAAACTGAGGGACAAAAAGATTTATATGTATATATTTTTCGAGAAGCTTTCTGGGATGAGAGGCCTTCAACCTCCTTAAATTCCACACCACTCTAGCCCCATCATTAGCAAAGACTGCTTTTCCATTTTTTTTTTAAAGATTTTATTTTACTTTTAGACAGGAAGGGAGGGAGAAACAGAGGGAGAGAAACATCAATCTGTGGTTGCCTCTCACGCGCCCCTTACTGGGGACCTGGCCCGCAACCCACGCACGTGCCCTGGCTGGGGAATCAAACCAGTGACCCTTTGATTCTCAGGCCGCCGCTCAATCCACTAGCAGGGGCTGCTTCTCCATTATTGAAATACTTGGCCGACTCCCACAGACGTCTGAACGGAACCCAGCACTACCCACAAGCAATCACTGAGATTTTTAAACGTCTGGGCCTTGGACATCCTTTCTAAGTACCTATGTCCGCAGGGCCTTTGTGCGCACGCGCATTGACTGCGGCTCTGAGGCGCGCACGCGCAGTTGTATTGGGGGTGGGGGAGGGAATTGCTTGGTTGTATTAATTCTGGGCTGAGAGATTTCAAACTGCGGCGCTGCTTGCTGGAGTGCTGTGGCATGAGGCTTATCTAGAGCAATAGTATTGGACTCAGGAGGCAACGAAAAGCTGAGGGGGAGGCGAGGTTTCTCAGAAGCCCTTAGCCTATCTGCCGTGAAGATTTTTGGCTTTGGGAGTAGGAAGGGCGTGTCGCCCTTGGGCTCTTCTACCATCCCGGGGAGCAACAGTCTGGGAAGCTGAAGAGTAGTAATAAAGTCACCTTGCAGCCCGGCTACCACATCCGAAACAAAGATCTGGGAATGATCCACAAAGCTGCCAGCGTTGTGCAATGTAGCAAAAGTGAATCGGATTCTGTTGCTCCGGATTAATGTGTGGATGACAGAGAAGTGATGAACAGGTAATAGGGACCGTCAGGCCCGCAGCCAGGAGTCGACCGAGAGGGAGGTGGGGTGGACCTGGGTGTAGCTCTCACCTGGCGGGCTCAGCAAGGTGGAGCTCAGCCCTCCTGTCACCGAAGGCGCTCTGTTGTCTTCCCACCCGCGGCTCCGCAGCACCTCGATGGTGGAGACCTAACGTGGGGTCTAGCGCTCAGGCCGACTTCAGGAGCAGCAAAAACAAAAACTTAAGGACTCCCTCATAATTCCTCTCACCGAACGCTTATAAGTACATGCAGCATTTTATACTTGATGTTCAGATTTTTATACCGTAATGCTGTGTACTATAGGAAAGTGCATAATAAGAGAAATAATTTCCGTAATAGAGCAACTTCTGGACTAAAAATTATTCGGTTAAGATCCAATATCCTTTTATATCAGTGTACACCAATGTGTCTATGTTCTTTACTGAGGGACCTTGGAAGGGAACTTTGAAGTGGAAAGATGGCTGTGGTCTTGAATAGGAGGAATCATTTTCTCAAAATGTGTGCTCTTCCTATACATCAATTTTACATAAACTAAACCGCACAGATATGGTTTAAAATTTTTTGAGTTACACATGCTGTATGTCTTTATTGTTATGATGAAATTAAGAAAATTATTGTATAGTAGATAAAGATTTACCCTTCTAGATATCAACACATGCTATCACTTCCACAAATTATTTGTTTACTAATAGCTGAAATGACAGAGAAATGATTGGAACATAAAAGAAAGCCCAAACACCTAAATAGATGTGAGACTTTAGAACTTGATACTGGGGACATTTTATGTTTGTAGGAAAAGATGAATTACTCATAAATGGTGGAGAAATAACTGCTAAGTATTTGGAGAAAACTAGCTAGATTTTAATCTCACAAAAATAAGTTCAGGAAGAAATATAAATTAAAAATTTCAAATATACAAAATGTGAAAATTACCAGAAGAAAACACAAATGCCTATTTACATATATTTTTAAGTTGACAAAGACTTCAAAAGCAACATTTCTGGAGGTTGATTGACCAATATAAAAAATTAAAACTATTATAAAGTAATATTAACAAAATAAAAGAAAGTATACTTGCAAAATATTTACAACATGCATATATCAGAGAAAAAGTATATCTTTGTTTTACATAGAGGACTTTGAAATCAATGAGAAAAAGAACTCTAATCTGAATTTGGACAAAATACTTTTAGCATATCTACAAATGACCAATGGACATAGGAAAAAATATTTAGTGTCACTGGTGAGAAGAGGAATGAAATACTGTTTTCCATCCATCCACAAAGTTTGTGAAGATGACCAGCAATGGCCCTTGTACTGCTGCTTAAAGTTTAAGTTGCTTTTGACTTTTCAAATAGACAATTTGTTTATAAGTGCCACACTATAAGTACCATATTATTTTTACCCATTAATTCTAGTTACACTAAAATATCTTTATAAAACAATTAGTTAAATTACATATAATTTGTTTTTCTCAGCACTGCATAAAATAGCAGTGTATTAAGAACTCATATAAATGGGTGTTGTTAAAAAGCAGCAGTTCATCCATAGGATGGAATAATATGTGACCATTGAAGGTGATATAGATAATAGATGTACGTTGACATGCAAAGATGTACTTTGGTAGACCAGAAAGGGGGACAAAAATTAGTTTGACTGTAATACACACTGACTTTGCTCTTATGTTCCAAAACTGTGCAAAATGTGATAATATTGATTTCTGAGCATTTGTATTTTAAGTGAAAATTTCTCTTTTTAAAAAATCCGATTTCTACAATGAACATGCATAGAAATTCAAGTAAAAGTTTATTATGAATGAAATAATCCTGGGGAAGAATAGAAATATGAATCTTGCACAGATAAAAATAATTTCTCACTTTCTATTTTTTTATATATTTTTGAGGATTGGTTTTTTCTGTCTTTTAGCCTCTTCAGAAACAAAAGGGATCTTTTTATCCGTGCCTGTAGATTTATGTATATATTTAATTATATGCATATGGTTTTTATTTTATATAGCTTTATTACATGTAATATGTAAATGATCATAAACTAATCATTAGTTGTGTTCTTATGAAAATACAAAAATCAAAAATAGCAAATATAAATGATTATCACTATTGCAGAAGGATCACTTTACTTTATAAACGTTTTCTTTAAAAATACAATATTGAACTCTCCAACTATATTTACCCATTCTTTCAATTTATTTATTCATGAAATATACGCTGAATATCTCTGTAGCTGATGTATTCCACTCAGGACCCTGTCAGCCTATCCTCAGGCCCTTTTCATCCTTAAAAACTTCATGTTGCCCAACATTAGCAGAGAAATTTGAAATTGAAGTATTAGGACCACGGTTGAAGTTTTTTCTCCCTCCTTTCAAACAAAACTATTTCTGAAGTTAGGGAATTATAAAAGATAACTTTTACCTGCCCTTTTGAAAATGTATAATAGCATTAAATACTAATATTGACCATTGGAAATATCTTATTTCCATACAATCTATAAATCTAAATATTGAATAAAATGAGCCATCCTATTCATTTGAAGAGGATGAATTTCCTTTGGCTTATTCTTGAAAATCAAAGTTACCTTTTGAAAAAATTTTTGTCTTGTTTTGCTCTTTTAGTCTTTTTCCAGAATGCTTTTAAGAACTAAAAGTGATTTACTTGCCAACCATATGACTAGAACTGCAAAAGATCTGTTGTATTTACCATTATTTGACTTAATGTAAGCCACCATGGGTGGTGTGATGCCCAATATTTTATGTACCAGTAGGAATTCTTTTTCAAAAATGCTGCAAATCATAGTTGTAAGGCATTCTGAATTATAAATTGCATTCCAATGTTAGAGATGTTAAAATGTGAGAAAATAAGCATCTTAGAATCATTGAACTACAGTGTACTTTCTAATTTTTATAACACATCTGCAAAGTAGGTATAATGATATGATTTTACTTAGTTGAAATGTCTTTGTAAAGCTGTAGTAATAATAGTATAACAATTATTGAGATTTTTTTGTGCTAGGAACTGTAGTGAACACTGCTTAGCTTTTCATTTCAGCAAACGAAGGTGTTCTGAGAAAACTACTATTTCTATCCCCATTCTGTTGATGAGGACATTGAAGCACAGAAAGGCTAAGTGATAGCTAATGCACAGCAGAGTTAAAATAGGATCAGACCCAAGTCGAGCTGCATTCCCAGGTCATGATCTCTCTATTCAGAGACAGGCTGCTCCTACATTAGTGTGGTAACAAGAACTAATCAATATTGTACTGTCTCCAGAAGAAAAATTAATATTTATTTTGAAGGCATAGGGATAACATTTAATGTTTACCATTACATGAGTAATTGTATGTTTTGAGATCGTGCACTCTAGGTTCCTAAAAACTCCTCTCACTTTCATAGGACTGCTCCACATTCGGCCTGTGCCGATGGCCATCCGGGAGCGGTCACCCTCCTGGCAGGCAGAAAATGCCTGTTAACCTCGGTGACAGTGAAAACAGGACAGCTCTGATTAAGGTATGTGGCAGCCAACTATGCCGACATGAGATGGGTTTGCTTTAATTACTGGAATAAAAATGAATTTATCTCATTTAACTATAAGTTATTGGTGAAGCTTTTGGAATATTTACTTTGAATTCCTAGAATTTACAATCTCTTTCTCGGCTTAATACTGACAGCCCGTACATGCCAGGAAGAGGAATGTGCAACTGTCCTGCCTGACCATGGTGCTGACCCAAATACAGTGGACATCGACGGCAACACTGCTCTCCACATGCCGTCCTTGGCCAAAATACAGCTATAGTAGCAAAGCTGCTTTCACACCAGACAAATATTGAAGCAGGAATCCAGGTATAGATCAACAAATTTTATTTACAAAATATTTACAACACATGTTTTATTTTAGCCACCAGCATTTTCTTTCTTGCATACATACACTGAATATAACCTATCATGCCCTGTCACCATGGGAACAACTCCAAAGCCAAGTCAGGGAGGGCTAGAGAAATGTGGTGTCCATAGAAAGGGCAAAGCTCTGTCTCCAGTTCCCCTTCACCCCAGAGAGAAAAACTTCCCGTTAGTGCCTGGGAGTGGGTGATAGGCTTGGCCCACAAAGGACTGAAGGCCTGGGGGGAGTGAAGTGATGGCGGCCGCTGGCTACTACGCGGGCAGGGGCTTAGGAAACAGGTGCTGCTGGGGATGGGTGTGGTGAGGAGACCCAATACAGCGGGGGGAGCTGGGGGAGTGCAAGCGGGAGGGGAAGCCGCAGTCCGCAGGCCCTGAGCACTCCAGGACCCCAAGGTTCTGAAGGTTGCTGCAAGAGTCAGGTCATGTCTTGACATTAGCAGGGGCGTCCACCAGTAGAACCACTCGTGCTCGTAGCCAGCCTGCCAGCCACGTATGACCTTGGCGCTTTCCACATCGGACTGTAGCTCCTGCTCAGCCTCGTGCTGCTCCTTGCTGGGGCTGCAGCTGTCCGCAGGGTGCAGGTAAGGACAAAGCGGCCCACTCGCTTTTTCTGCTTGACATACGTTACCCCTCACCACTGCAACCCTGACAGAAACGGCCTTGGCTGACACAGGTGGGGTCAATTTTACATATTTTGGAAGCCGCAGCATTCCCTGAATGAAAATATTTTGAAATAACTTAATTGTCTAAGATTTCACTTTACATAATGACACTTCTGAAGAAGCAGTAGAGGATACAGCTCCCTTTCATGCCCTTATTACATGTATTTGTGAAAACACAATTTTTTAGAGGCAAAACTTTTAAAAACATTTTTCCCAGTTGAGTTTTTTTCTAATTAATGTAAAATAACATAGGAAATCGAAATTTGCCATGGAAACAGGCTTTATCTTAAAACTCAGACACAATAAAGCATTTTACAATATAATAGAAATCTTGCTGCTGCTGACAAGTTTTTCTATTACAAAAAAGTGATTTATATAAAAGTGATTTATCTCTCATTGACCAAAGCCTAAGGGGGAAAAAGGAAAGGAAGAGCAATTAGAAATATGCGGGCCAATTTGGAAAGGCGGCAATTGAGGGGGAATAACCGAAAGAGGTTTTTTTAGTTTTGGTTTTTTTCAGTTTTGGTTTTCTCTCTCATTTTAGTTTATATGTTTAGGCAAGATGCTCTTCAGTTTTCGGAGACTAATTTTTAGCTTGGGAGAGAGTATCAGTGAGTTATAAACATGCCTCGAGATCTATACGAGGAGGCTCTGAGGCAAGCCGACTGGCAGTGAACAGTGGTCAGTAAGTGGGAAACGAAAGGACAGGTAGGTGACAGAGATTGCCTGTTCTGGCAGCAACAGCCACTTAGATAAGAGCCTCAGCTCTGCTCTCAAATCTAGACGGTCTTAATGGGAAGTAAGGAATTTATAAATAACAAAATCAAGTGCAATTTGAATTTATTAGTCCCTTTTTTACCTCTACCCAGGAAATTAAATGCAGTAGTGGTGAGTTACTCATGTCTCTTACACTTTTACTTGGCCCGATCCTCAGTGACAGAGGGATGTGGCCGTGCAGGTGAGAGACGAGACTGAAGTGACCGTGTACCGCACTAGTTCTCAGCTTGAATGTGCTGGTGAATCACAATCACCTGATGGACTTCAAAAAAGTTTACAAGCCTAGGCTCTTCCTTAAAGATTTTGGTTGAGTAAATCTAATAATGTCTGGGCATGTGTATTTAGAAATATTTCCTTGAGATTGTTATAACACTTGGTTAAGAATTACTGAATGGATAAGTATAATGTATAAATTCACAGATCTCACAAACTTAAAAAATCTCTTGAAGTGTTGGAATTTGATAGGCTATACTTCAACTCTTCAACTCTTTCCTTTCCAGCAATACTGGCCTGACTTCCAACTGTTTCTACCTCTTTTCTTGAGAAGGTTTAGGGAACATTATTGGCAATATTTACTGTCTTAAAGAACACCTTTTTCCTTTCAACCATCGATCATTCACTGGCACTCAGAGAGTTTAAAAATTTGCTTATGGGTCATCTGTCAATAAGAGTATGACCACTTAAGAATTTTGCATCTTGTTCTCATTCAGGTCCTTACCTCAACAAATGTTTACTATTGAGTAAAAGCAGCATTTTCCTGCAATGATATTAAGCCTTGGGCTTTCTATTTAGTTGGAGCTGTGTGATGTACTGTCTCGGTATGTCTGTTAAATTCATAGAGCCCTGACATAATCAGTATGGCAGTTTTAAACATCAAAACATCAAAAACCATGATTTTAGTAACAATAAAGGTTAAATTGTTTTAATAATTTAGTTTCAGCAGCATTATGAACTAATTATCTATTTAACAAATTTATAGAGGGTATTATTAGTTTACATAATGATTTTTATTACATATTGGGGCCCAAAATATTGGTAAAACATATGATACAATGAAAGGAATGGTTTTAAATATAAATATTTGCTTTGTACACAACCAATTAAAAACACAGCAAATATAAAAACACGAGTGGGCGCTAGACTAAATGTGGGCCCTGGATATGTTGAGTTTGTTTCCATAAATTGAATTAACATTTAAAATTTAGGAGACTCATGTAGAAATCTGGATTTCAAGCTTCTCTTTTTTTTTCTTTTTTTTTACGATTTTATTTATTTATTTTTAGAGAGAGGGGAAGGGAAGGAGAAAGAGAGGGAGAGAAACACTGATGTGTGGTTGCCTCTCACACACCCCACCACTGGGGACCCAGCCCGCGACCCAGGCATGTGCCCTGGCTGGGGAATTGAACTGGCGACCCTCTGGTTCACAGGCCGGTGCTCCATCCGCTGAGCCACACCAGCCAGGGCTCATGTTCCTCTTAAAGAATCAAATCTGGCACCTCACAAGCCCCTACTGCTGCTTGCTCTGCTGTGCTGCGGCTGCCCCCGTCACATGAGACACGGGTTCTCTGGTTTGCTGCCGTCCCCACCTAGATTCTTCACTTACTTGGGTCACCTGCTTTGCCTCCATAAGCATTTGAGTTTACCATTCTTGTTTTATAGTATATTTTTATTAAAGACTCCAAGAGTTTCAAGACCATCTACATTCCTTTATAATATATACTTTATATTAATCTTTTAAGATGTTGTTGTTTTAAAAAACTCTTTCCCTTTATATGTCCTATAAATAATATACTTGTTACCAGACAGAGGCCAGCCTGGAGTGGGTCTGCCTCAGGCTGCCGTGTTGTGTGGGGTTATTGACTTCGTGTAGGAAAGATTTTACAACACGAGTCCAGGTGATTTTGAGAGTATATTTATTAAAGCTGGAGACAATGAAACAAAGGAAGGACTTTGGGTAGAAAAGGAACAGGACAGAGCCTAGGCGGCGCTCTGCTTTGGCTCCCTAGACAGGTCACAGGAAAGAAGGGAGCCGAGGCGGGCCTGCCTTTAGCTCACTGGGATGTCAGGGAAAATGGGCCTCGAAGCCTGGGGCGAGCTGCTGCTGCCCCCGCTGCCCCCGCTGCCCTGGCTGCAAGTCTCATGGGGGACCCTTAAGAGTTTAGGAGGAAGTAAAAAGCTCATGCCCGAGAAGAGGCTTGGGTGTGCTCTAGAGCTAGCCCACCCCGATATCCTTTGTATTGGGGGTTTTATCTCTTTCGAGGGTGACAATCTTAGAGGACGGTTTCAGCTGAATATTCTTCAGCTTTCCAAGTGTGTTTTTAATACGCTGATGCATCAAAATGAGCGAATAAGGGAGATTAGGATTATTCTTTGGTCTCTTTTATTTTAATTTTATCTTGGGTCGTTTTGGCTCCAGGGGGTTTTTGTTATCTCTTCCCCTGACTTCGCTTGTCCTTGGGTTTAGCTGACACAAATGGCATTAATTGGGGCTCTCTTCTCTATTTCTCAGACTAGGGTGATTCCAGCTATATAGTCTCTGGCTGCGGAGGAGAGGTATAAACCATTTGCTCTCAAGTGTCCTTGGTTAGGGGAGATGAGGTCTTGTGATTCTCCAGCTGGCTGTAAGTTGTTCAAATTGTTGGACCTTGTTTAATTTTCTTATCTCAGTTTCCCCATTCCACATGTCCTGAAATTTTCCTAGCTTCTTACTGTACTGTCACAGTCTCATTGGAATGTCTGTACGTCTTGTGAGGAGGTTAATCATGGTTAGAATTGAACAGGGTGTGCATATTCCAGATAATGTTACATCTTTTGGCATCGTTATTCAAAAATGCAAGTGATTTAGTAGCTTTCACTGTGATGAAAATAATTTGTATAGATCAGTGTTAAAATTTTTATTGATAAGCCATTACATTTTTATATCTGATTTATATTTTGCCTGAACTATAAAATAATTTTAAGGGGAATTAAAATGGAATCAGAATAAAAACAGTTTTTTAAAAAGTACATATTCATTAGGGTTCCAGGAGAGCTAAGATGAAAAGCTGTTTTCTCATAATAGAAGAAAACCCATGAACCATGTGGTAGTGAGCGATAGAGCTCATCAGATGCCTATCTCTTCTCATTTAGAGTCCATTTTTGTAGAAACCCTTTGGAGCAGGAGTGACTGACGTTGACATCTGGAATCCCGATAGCGTTGGTAGAAGAGAGTCAAGCAAGTGTGTGTAACCTGGAGAAAACTTTCACCTCTGTTGAAAAGGCCTCAACACTGTATCCCCGAAACTCTGTAATTTAAAAATGTTAATGTTTGCCACAGAGAACTATTGACAAGTTGGGATTAAGCAAAGTTAAACATTTCTTTAGTACTGGGCATACAATGCACAGTTTTGTACTATTTTCTTAAACACAGGTGATCTTTCTGGATCCTTTTTCTTTTGGGGCATAGTACTAAACTGGCAAAGTACATACCCTTTGAAATATAATGTAAGAAATACCATAGGTTTAATCATTTAGGTCATTAATTCAATAAAAATGCTAAAAGCATTTACTACTATGTTTTATTCTGTGGAGATTCAGAGATCAAAAAACAGCCTCAGCCCTCAAGAAGCTCTCGGCTTAGATGGGAGGCAATAAAATAACGACAGTGTCCCGCGGGAGATGCTGCGATAGGAACAAAGGTTCTTGGAACCAGCGCTGTGAACGTTTGAAGTGAGTCCTGGAGAGGGATGCTGCAGTTAATCTATTGAGGAGGGAACGGAGGGCATTTGAAAGAGGAGTGGCTGGAGAGAAGGAAGGGGCTACATTTTGCTTACTTCCTATATTACATGTTTAAAGTTCAGAGGATCTTTTATAAGCTTTAAAATTCAGTTTGGATATATGTAATTTTATAAATATAAATTGTTTTACTGCTTTACAGGATGACATCACACTGTTTTTCACTTACCATAAATGAAAACGAAGAGCAAATGGTGGAATTTTTAGTACAGAGAGGTGCAAAAGTCGATCAATTGGCAAGGTACAGTTGTTCTTTTTTTTTTTTTTAAACCTTAGGTATTATCCTAGAGCGGAACAATCACTGAAGTCAACAGAAAGCTCTGAATCAAATGCACGTTATTGGCATGAGAATTGCTAAGGCCCCATCTATGACTCCTCAGTATCCATGTGTGACAAGTAGGGTTATATCTTCAAGTCAGTTGGGGGTGGACAGGGAGAGGAGGCATCGTTCTCATGCAGATCAGCTGGTTCAGAGTCTGAGCAGGAAGCGAAGGGAGAGCAGCGGCCCAGGCCGGGCCCGGGCTTCCATTGGCTTTCTGCCCGTGGTAGGATTAGCTAGAATAGTAGGGGAGTGTCATGTTATCTGATTTAATGAATTGATATGTTTATGAATAAATTTACTTGCAAGTTATATAAGAGCTGAGATGTCCTGCATTACAAACCACAAAGAAAGATAGCTAATAACCAAAATTAATAACATTTTCTGAAAGTTGCAATATTTAAATGATAGAAGCTATGAAAAACCCACACTGGGTGTTATTTGGGATTCCAAAATAGGTTCAATAAATAAAGGTCACAAACAGACTTCTTCCTTTGCTATACTATTTCTCTGAGAGTCTCTTTTTGGTGTATTATCTCACTTAATCAATCATCCTAACAACCTTGTAATATAAGGCAGTAAGATTCTTATTTTGTAGAGGAGGACTTTGAGCCAAAGAGAAGTGACTTGTCTGAGGACAAACAACTGTTGGTTATAGAGCTAGGATGTCTGAGTTCAAGGCACTTGCCACTATGTCAAGCTAACTCTATTTTTATCTTACGGAACAGTACTGCCCTCAGATCATGACTATTTCATGTTACTTTTTTTCCTTAATAAAAAGTTTGTAGAACTTACAAATTTG
Organism: Mormoops blainvillei; assembly: GCA_004026545.1. Lineage (NCBI taxonomy): Eukaryota > Metazoa > Chordata > Mammalia > Chiroptera > Mormoopidae > Mormoops > Mormoops blainvillei. Next base: position 35,151 of record PVJD01007154.1, on the reverse strand, counting down.
AAGTATATGGTGTAACATTTTAATGTTAGCTCTAATATTATTGATATCTGAAATACTCTAAGAATTTAATACATTCGGAAAATATTTTTGTATCAGTATTAAGATAGTAATATTATTTATCACCATTTTTTATACACAGCAATCACCAGCTAAATTCCGAACAGAAAGAAAGGAGACCTGAAATGTGTTCTGAAAGTAGCAAAAGTCTTGGTAAGACTTCTGATAGTGAATTACTCTTGGTGGTCCTACCATAGACGAGTAAGAGTAAGGAAGTTTTGATAATAAAAGAACAGTGAAAACAAACAAAAAACAACAACGTGTGCACTGCCTGACGTGGCTCAGGGGATTGAGCACCGGCCTGCAAACCAAAGGGTCGCCAGTTCGATTCCCAGTCAGGGCACATGCCTGGGTTGTGGGCAGGTCCCCAGTAGAGGGTTGCGTGAGGAGCAACCACGCATTGATGTTTCTCTCCCTTTCTCCTTCCTTTCTCCTCTCTGTAAAAATAAATAAATAAAATCTTTTTTTTAAATGTGTAAATTACATGTATATTTTTTCTTTCTTAATTTCTTAATAGAATAGTATTCAGTATTATTTAAACAGTTAATCATAGGTGATTTAAAATCTGGGGCAATCTTGTCTTAAAAGAAGTTCATTTATTTAGTCATGACCCCTAAAATCCCATATATCTTTATGTAAAAAAGAAAAAAGATTTTTAAGTTAGGATGTGTTTCCTCCACAATCACAAAATAACAAATTAGACTTGTTATAAAAATGGATCTTTTGTTTTCTTTTTACAGCAACTGGATTACATTTAGTAAACAAAGACTTGTTATTATGTACTGATTTGTCTCACTAAAAAAGTAGCTAAAACTAGGAACTCAACAGTACTTTTCTGGTACTATAAACAAATGGCAAACAATAAGAACTACAAAATTTAGCAAGTGTGGAGCAATCCCAATGAGATTATTTTTTAAAGATATCTACCGATAGTACAGAAGTCAGAAAGGCGATGCCTTATTGAGAAACACAGGCTATTTTACATGTTTTTATACCAGCAAGGTCTCACTATTATGAATTTCATTTCTCATAGGTCAAAACAGTATGAGATATGCTGACTTCATTAGAACAAGATGTTTCCTTCTGTTTGTTGGACAATTGTCATGACACTATAATTTCTTATTTATTTATTTATTTATAGAGAGAGGAAGGGAGGGAGAAAGAGAGGTAGAGAAACATCCGTGTGTGAGAGATATATTGATCGGTCACCTCTCACACATCCCCAGCTGCGGACCGGGCCTGCAACCCAGGCATGTGCACTGAATGGGAATCTAACAAGCAACCTTTCAGCTCCCAGGCCAGCACTCAGTCCACTTAGCCACACCAGCCAGGGCTATAATTTCTTTAGAACATGATTCTCTGTTGCCATTGGTCAAAAGGTAGTCTTAATACAAAGTCAAATAGCCTAACTAGGGACTTAACACACTATAATAAAAGTATAAAAATGTTTCACAATAACAAAAACGCTACTGTGCTACCTAGATGTGGCACCTAGTGCATTGTGCTATCTGAACTGTATGAGGACACCTTTGACTTAGAACTTTATCGTAGAACTGTATCAAAAAACTTGCACAGGTTGGTTTTGCAAGTTATAAGAAACACAAAGATGAAATAGAGATTTGATCTTTAAGGTGCTCATAATATCATAGAGCCGTCCCTGGTTTATATCTGTGGTTTTTAAAAACTGAACTTTCAAAGAAAATTTCAAAATTCATTTATTCCCTTGTCTGGCTAATGGTTTGCTATTTAACTCTCAAGTGTCTTCGAGGTACGAAATATTATTCTAATGTGGCAAAATATAAACATTTTAAAACACAGCCCCTGCCCTTCAAGAGGTTGTTATTACCATTGTCATTTTTATTACTTACTACACTTTATACTTTATTCAGTGCTTGCTAGGTGCCAAAGCCCACTAAGAGTTTATCATTATTATTACCTATTTATTTTTTTATTGGTGCATAAAATGTGCCATACACTTTAAGTGAAGATGAGGAATTAGGGTTTTAAAAAAGTGGGTAGAATTTTCCTTAGACTAGCATCAGTCCATTGTGAAGTTTTCACCCATCCATGCTGAAATAAAAAAATCAGGAAGCTTAATTTATCATTTTAAAATATGGTCTTTTTCTAGGCCTATGTATTTTTTATTTGGCTTAAAAAATCTTTTTCATTTAAGAAATAGGAATAGTAGTTGATAGTGGTTTTATTCCTTTCCCATGAAAGCCATTTGTTAAGAGCCCATGATCAACTAGGGCAGGGGCAGTGGCAAAATAAAGCGGAGAGAGAAAGAGGTACAGCTAATATGATTTAGTGATGACTGAACTTAAAATGTTAGCGTGGAGAGAGAAATCTAAGACAGTTCATAGGTTTGCAGAAACAAATAAGCAAGGAGACTTGTAGCATTATATGCCCAAATTTATGTCATATACAATTCAACAATAGGAGATTATTTTAATATATTATGATTCATAAATATAATCATAAATATAGTCAGCTTTCAGTATGTTCTAATGACTATTTACTGACCCATTTAGGTAGAGGCTCATAGAGGCCAAGCAGGTGGAGTGAGACAGCATCAACTGTCATATAGAAGGGTTGCTCATAATTCACATTTACTCCCTGAACTTGTCACCCAATACAGAATTTTTTTTTTAGGTATATTTTATTGATTATGCTATTACAGTTGTCCCATTCTTTTCTCCCTTTCCCCCCACCTCCAACCTGCATTCCCACCCCAGTTCATATTCATGGGTCATACAAGCAAGTTCTTTGGCATCTCCCTTTCCTATACTGTTCTTAACCTCCCCCTGTCTATTTTGTACCTAACAGTTATGCTTATTCCCTGTAGCCCCATTCTCACCCCTCCCCCTGCCACTGATAACCCTCCATGTGATCTCCTTTTCTGTGATTCTGTTCCTGTTCTAGTTGTTTGCTTGGTTTGTTTTTGTTTTTGTTTTTGTTTTTAGGTTCAGGTGTTGATAGTTGTGAGTTTGTTGTCGTTTTACTGTTCATAGTTTTGATCATCATCTTTTTCTTAGATAAGTCCCTTTAACATTTTATATAATAAGGCCTGGTGAAGATGAACTCCTTTAACTTTATCAGTGAAGCACTTTGTCTATGCTTCCATTCTAAATGATTACTTTGATGGATAGAGTAATCTTAGATGTAAGTCCTTGCCTTTCAAGACTTCAAATACTTCTTTCCAGCCCCTCCTTGCCTGGAAGGTTTCTTTGGAGAAATCAGCTGATAGTCTCATGGGAACTCCTTTGTAGGTAACTGTCTCCTTTACTCTTGCTGCTTTTAAGATTCCCTTCTTATCTTTAATCTTGGGTAATATAATTATGATGTCCCTTGGTATGTGCTTCCTTGGGTCCAACTTCTTTGGGGATCCCTGAGCTTCCTGGACTTCCTGGAAGTTATTTCCTTTGCCAGATTGGGGCAGTTCTCCATTATTTTTTTCAAATAAGTTTTCAGTTTCTTGTTCATCCTCTTCTCCTTCTGGCACCTGTATTATTTGGATGTTAGAATGTTTAAAGTGGTCTTGGAGGTTCCTCAACCTCTTCTAATTTTTTTGCATTCTTGTTTCTTCATTCTGTTTTGGTCGAATGTTTATTTCTTCCCTTTGTCCCAAATCATTGATTCGAGTCCCGGTTTCCTTCCCTTCACTGTTGGTTCCCTGTATATCTTTCTTTATTCCACTTTACATAGCCTTCAGTTTTTCCACTATTTTGCGACTATACTCAACCATTTCTGTGAGCAGCCTGATTACCAGTGTTTTGAACTCTGCATCCGATAGGTTGCCTATCTCTTTGTCACTTAGTTGTATTTTTTTCTGGAGTTTTGATCTATTCTTTCATTTGGGCCACATTTCTTTGTCTCAATGCACCTGTTATATTTTAAGGAGCAGAACTTTAGGTATTCACCAGGGCAGGGCAACCCACATCTCTGTGTTGTGGCGCTGTATGTGAGGAAGGAGTCAGAGAGAGAACTATGCCACTTGCTCAGCTCTCAGCTAGCTTTCAGTCACTTTCCCTGCTACCCACAAGCAAATTGACCCCTTCTGGTGCTGATTCCTGGGTGGGTGGGTTTGTGTATATTCTAGGACCCTGTGGGTCTCTCCAGTGAAATCTCCTGTGAGGCTGGGAGTTTCTCCTGCTCCCACACCCCCCACAGGTTTTTACAGCCAGGGGTTTTGAGGCTTTCATTTCCCCTGCTGGAACTCTGGATTGCTCAGTCTGTCTCGCTCCCCAGATGTTCCTCCCGGTTTATCTGCATGCGAATGTGGAACTGCCAGTTGCTGTCTTGCCTGCCCGGTTCCTCCAGCTACACCTGGTCATGTGTCCTCTCCACCCTGGCTGCCTGTCTCTGCTCCTCCTAGTCTGGATGAATGTTTCTTCTTTAACTCCTTGGTTGTTGGACTTCCATACAGTTCAATTTTCTGGCAGTTCTGGTAGTTTTTTGTTTTTAAATTTGTTGTTGTCCTTCTTTTGGTTGTGTGAGGAGGCAAAATGTATCTACCTATGCCTCCATCTTGGCTGGAAGTCCTAATAAACACATTTTTAAATAGTGTATAAGTAAGCCAAAGGAGAAAAATAGAATTTCCCACAACCTAGACATTACAACTATTAATATTTACTACCATATTTTTGTTGCAGCTAGATCTCATCATATTATTTTCCATCTACTATGAAATCATGTTGTCTTCTTCAAATAAACAAGCTCATTATACAGATTACTCAATAATATATAAAATGTAAAGCTGTTAGATTATTTTGAACAATTATTGGCCCTGTTGGGTGGCTCAGTTGGTTAAAGTGCTGTCCTGATATGCCAACGTTGTGGGTTCTATCCCCAGTCAAGGCACATATAAGACTCAACCAATGAGTGCATAAATAAGAGAAATAGCAAATCACTGTTTTTCTGTCTCTCTTTTGCCCCCTTCCTCTCTGTCTCTAAAATCCATAAATAAAAACAAAAACCCTAAATAAATCTGCATATATATATGTATAAAATCAATAAGTCATTAATACCTGTCAGGCAAAATCAAATCCTGAAATTGCAAATGCAGAGAGACTGCACAGCTCAAAGATTTGGTGATGAGATGTGAAGACCTTCACTTCTGGCCAGGCTCCCACATGTCCATACCTAGATGGTAACTTGAATAAGAAGCCACAGCCACATCTATATAGTGACATGAGCTTTCCTTTCTAAGGGGATCCTGCTTAACAAGTTAACCTGGAAATGTCTTAGGGTTCAACAATGAGACTGCACTCATGCGGGAGTCAGAAGGGGGAGAGAGAATACAGACATTCTTTCTGCTTCCTCTGGCAGCACTGGCAGGTGGATATGGACATTTCTCACATGTGTCTCTATAGCAGCCTCTTTTGTCCCTTGCCCTTTCTTCTACCACACAGAGCTCGGCCACCAGCCACGTTCCCTGCAGCCTCCTGATTCTGGGTGGCAGCAGCCCTCCATTTCTTTGTGGCAGGGAGCCTCCATGATTTCCACTTTTCCCACCTTTCCATGATTTAGTAAGCACCTCAATCATGTGTTAATCTTTTCATGTTTAAAATTCCTACAGTGGTTTTGTTTTCCTGACTAAACCTGCTGATATAACCTGGTTATGGCCTGAGAGACTAATGCCACTTCTCCACATAAAAGCAGCTATCAAGGCCTTTAAAATGAAAGGACATGATGATCCTAGAATTTTATTTAAGATCTCTTTAGAGATTCTTAGGAGCCTTCATCATAATTCTCTAATTAATTCAGAAAGGACTTGGAACAAAGAGCTCAGGGGAAGTCGCTCACAGAGATGTAAAATGGCCACGCAAACATGAGCGGGGTAGATTTCCCTTAGGCATCCCAACCCTGGGAACAGAACGTTTGTTCAGCTAGAAAAGACCATCACCACAGATTCCACCCCACGAAGAGCAACAACAACTCCACGTCCATGTGAACGTTCCAGGTTAATTATCGTTGCAGAGAGATGCTCCTGAAATCCCAGCTTTCTACTGGCCTGCCGAATCCCAGGCTTTCCCACTCTTTCATGGCTCTTTCCCAAAAGATCTTCACCCGCCCCGCTCAATCCAAACACCCACTCCCTCCTCGTATTCCTTCTCCATCCATTCATCCTGATTTCTAAGTGTTAAAAGAAGTTGGACATCCCAAAACCTCATCCAGCATTGTGAAGGAAGAATATTTGCAATATACACAAATTTTCTAATAAACTAGGATGGTTGTGTTTTTTCCCAATTTTATTAAGGTATAATTTACATATAACATTGTGTGAGTTTAAGGTGTACAATGTGATTATTTGATATATGTATATTTTGTGAAATGATTGTCACAATAAGGTTAGTTAACACATTCATAACATCCCGGTTACCTTTTGTGTGTATGTGCTGAGAACATTTAAGATCTCTCAGCAACTTTCACTATGCTATATACTAGATCCCCAGAACTTACTCATTTTAAAACTAGAAGTTTGTACTCTTTGATCAACATTTCCCCATTTCCCCAAGCCCCCACCCCCTGAAAACCACCAATCTACTCTCTGTTTCTATGAGTTTGGCTTTTTTAGATTCCACATATATGAGAAATCATGTAGTGTTCGTCTTCCTCTGCCTGATATATTTCATTTAGCATAATGCCCTCAAGGTTCCATGTTATCAAATGGCAGGGTTTCCTTCTTCATTGTATTTATCACATTTTCTTCATCCGCTCATCCATCAATGAATGCTTAAGTTGTTTCCAAATCTTAGCTACTATGAATAATGATGTTGCAATGAACATGGGGGTGCTAGATGTCTATTTGAGACACTGATTTCATCTCCTTCAGACATATACTCAGAGGTGGAATTGCTGGATCACATGGTAGTGCTAGAAATTTTTAATTTCTTGAGGAGCCTTCGCACTGTTTCCCTCAGCGGCTGCACTAATTTACATTCCCACCAGCGGTGCACAAGGGTTCCCTTTTCTCCACATCCTCAGCAGCACTTGCCATCTCTTGTCTTTGATAATAGTTGGAAGGGCAATGTTTTTATCCCAAGCATTTTGATTACAATCTAAACTGTATTAAACCCTCTCATAATTCTTTAGGGAAAAATCTGAGACAACAGCATGTGGTTGAAAAAGCATGTGGTTTCTTCATAGAAGACCTAAATTTGAGTCTGACGTCTGCCACCTGTGTGGCCTTGGTTAAGGTTTGACCTCTCTGAAATCCCATTCCTTCCCGTGTAGAATAGAGACAATACTAATATAAGAGGACAAACATACCTTATGAAGCAACTCAAAGTGTGGCCCCGAATCAGCATCATCAGCACATAAGAGCTTGTCAGAAAGGCAGATTTGGGGACTCCACCCCAGACCTACTGAATCAGAAACTCTAGGGTGGGATCCAGCAATCTGTGTTTTCACAAACCCTCCAGGTGATTGATGCATGCAGCCACAGAGATTTTGTGTTGTATCTTTAAAAAATAAAGCTATGAGCCCTGGCTGTTGTGGCTCAGTGGATTGAGTGCCGGTCTGTGAACAAAGTGTCACTGGTTCGATTCCAGGTCAGGGCGCATGCCTGGGTTGCTGGCCAGGTCCCCAGTAGGGGGCACGCAAGAGGGGGCACCACATGTTGATGTTTCTCTCCCTCTCTCCCTCCCTTCCCCTCTAAAAATAAATAAGTAAAATCTTAAAAAAATAAAGCTATGCAAACATGAGCTGTCAGCATTATGAATATCAGTTGGGGTGCTATTTAATGCAGTACTGCTCTCAAAGGTGGTCACCTTTATGGTTGTCTACTCCTAAACTAAATGGCTTGGACCATTGTGTTAAAGAACTAGGGTGAATTCAAAAGAAATTTTTCCATTTTTGAGAGTTCTTCTGTCTCCTCCCTCTGGTGTCAGCTGTCGTTTCTCAGGAGGCCAGGGAGTCCTGCTTCCATCATCTGCTGTGTTATTCACACAGTTGTTCTGAGCAACTGCCTGAGGGCTGTTGTCTTTCTGCAGAATAAGGCTTCATTTTGCAGCATCCAGCCTCTCTCACTGTCTTTGTCCAATTTATGTTCTCAGTGGTTGAGGTTACTATCAGTCTGACCTCTGGATAAGAGGTGATATTATAGAATAATAAACATACAGACATATCTTTTAAATAGAAATAATTCTACATCTATAACGCTGAAGTAGTGCCTGCTACCTAATGGTGCACAACACAAATTATTAGTTGAATGAATGAATGAATGTGTACACAGACAATACACTCACAATGCATTTCACAAAAGTGTGAGTATACAGACAATACACTGCTTCACTCTGACACCTCTAGCTCCTGTAGGTTACTAGGAGACTAAAGAGTGTTTAATCAACCTAAGTCCATAAAAACTTGCAAGGAAGCAATGCCAAGGGCAAGTGTAAATGGGAAGCATGGGTGTTGTCTTCATAAAGAAAGGCCGGCACTTTATGTGTGTGGTGAAGGAGGAGAAAGTCCTCTAAAGCATTAAAAGCACAAAGAAACGAACACGCTGTTATTATCAATATGATTCCATCCGCGCTCTGTGCAGCAGGTTTGCTTTATAGAGTGTGGAGCCTGTTAGCCAGGCACAGAGCCTCTTCAACACTGAGAACGGGTCCCTTTAAGAAGAGGCCCCTCTGCTCCCTGGTTTGACCCCTGGGGACGTCCTGTGCTGCCCTTTGAAAACGGAGGCACGGCACCTCAGCCCTGTCAGCACAACCCACTCCCAGGAGAAATGCTGGCTCTTTGCCCCTGACTTTGGCCTAACTCCTGTTCCACCGTCTGCTCGGTTTCCACAGCTTTCAACCAAGGCTTCGGGCTACAGGGCTGCCCCATCTCACTGTTGGCCACAGCACCAAACTACATTCCTTGTTTTCTGATAAAGGATCCTAACTTCATTCCTGATCCCTCCCTTGGAATGACCCTGCCCTGTGAACCAGCGCTCCCAGCCCTGCAAGCACTATGCTAGCTGAGCGCTCACCAGCCGACCTTCCTTCAATCTATAAATTGCCCAGCCAGTCAGGCTCATGTCCGTGGAGGAGAGCATGCCTAACCCAGCCGCCAGCCTGGACCAGGCCCTCACTGGCCCTTCTGCATATTTTTAACTCTGTTGCATAGTGCTCAGTAGACAGTGGATACCCAATTAATGTTGTCATCGGCATGAAATGTCAGAAGTTTAGATTGCTGACTCTCAACTAAAACCAGAAATCTGCTGAGGGAAAGCAAGTCAACGCTGTCCTGAAATAGTGATACAATCAGCAGAAATTTCCACACCATCAGTCAAAAGGGTTCACATCGATAGTCAGTGAACCAAGTAAAGTGACCTTAGGACCCCCTCCCACTCCTGCCCCACTCAATATTCTTTTTTTTTTTTAAGATTTTATTTATTTATTTTTAGAGAGGGGAAAGGAGGGAGAAAGAGAGGGAAGAAATATGAATGTGTGGTTGCCTCTCATGTGCCCCTTACTGGGGACCCAGGCATGTACGCTGACTGGGAGTGGAACCAGAGACCCTTTGGTTTGCATTGCAGGCCAGCACTCAGTCCACTGAGCCACACCAGCCAGGGCACCACTCCATATTCTTGTTAGCTGTTGTTGATTGATGGTTTCCCAGGAAAGATGACCCATCTCTGTTCGGATGAACGAAACTGCTGCCAAGTCTTGCAAGTTATTCCAGCATTTTGTAATAATGAGACCAAAAAATATAAAGTCTAAAAAAGTGCCAACTCATGGAAAAAAAGGAAAGGCTCAAAACATGGTATTGCCAAGCACCAATGAAATTAACATGAAAGGAAGATGGATGGATTTCTTTTTAAAAAAATGGATATGTAGTATAAGAGACACACATAAGGCCAGTGATAGGGTTTTCAATTCCATACTGGAAACCGTTCACAACCAGGATAGTTTACTGGGAAATTTTAGCCCACAACAAGTATCAGCTGCCTTTGAAACTGAACCCTTACTCATACTAGGCACTGTGCTAGCTGCTTTACATATGTTATCTCTTTCCATCCTTATTACAATAAACGAGAAAAATCTCTGTTTTGCCAATGAGGACTTGGCCATGGTCACAGAGATGACAAATGGGCCAAATTCAAACCAAAAGCAGTCTAACTCCAAAGCCCATACTCCTGCCGCTGTACATGCAGTTCTTCTCCCTGCCTCCCAAATTTTCAGAAAGGTAGAATCAAGTTTAAATGATACTGGCTACGAAAATGACAGGATGAGTCGCAAAGTATATATGTGCCCTGGAAGTCGTATGTAGAATGAGAGAAGAACAGCCTTACTCTTCACATTTTATGATGATCTAAATTTTTATAGACTATATAAAAAAGAAGAAATATTACTATTATGGATGGACCTAAAGGATATTATGCTAAATGAAATAAGTCAGTCATAGAAAGAAAGACCATATGATTTCACTTATATATGGAATCTAAAGAACAATACAAACAAACAAAACAGAAACAGACTCATAGATACAGAGAAAAGACCGATGGTTGCCGGAAGGGAGGGGTTTGGAGGACTGGGTGAAAAAGATGAAGGGATTGAGAAGCGCAGATTGGTGTTATAAAGTTGTCATGGGGAGGTAAAGTACAGCATAAGGAATATAGTCAATAATATTGTAATAACTGTGTATGATGCCATGTGAATAATGGAAATATTAGGGGAAATGCTTTATAAAGTATATGACTGAAAGTAATACAAAATAGTAATATTGACTGTAAGCAGTAATTGAAAAAATTAAAAATAAATTTTAAAGAAGATAAAGAAAAAATGTTTATAGACTATAAAACATTCCTGAAAGACATTGAGGTGGGCTCGAACAAATGGAAAGACAAGTCGTGTTTTTAGATAGGAAAACTCAGCATGATGAAAATGTCAGTTCTCCCTAAGAGACTTTATGAATTTAACATAACCTCAGCAAAAACAGATATCACTTTTCTCCAGAGCTAGATAAGTTGGTTATATATTTTATTTGAAAGAACATATAAATAATATCCAGGGAAACACTTTAAAAAATGGAGTAGGGAAGAGAGCTCTACTAGATATTAAAAACTATTATAAAGCATTCAGTGTAGGCACATGAAGTGACAGATATAGCAACAGAAAAATAAATAAAAACCCAAAAATACATCAAACTGAAAATAAAAGTTTAGGATGCCATAAAGGCAGAATCCCAAATCAACGTGGGAAAAAATGACTACCTAATAGAAAGCTGGTTATTTTTATTAAAAAATATAAAACTGGAACCATTCCTCACACCATATGCCAGAATAAGTTCCAAGTGGGTCTAAATATATATATATGAAAAAAACATTTGTTATTCTTTTTATAACCTGGAAATGGGGGAAACTTTTCTTTGACTTAAAATACAAAAGCAATAAAAAAAAGGGCTAGGGGCAAAAACGGGACAACTGTAATAGCATACTCAATAAAATATACTAAAAGATATATATATATATATATATATATATATATATATATATATATATTTAGGTACTCCTAAAAAAAAAAGAGAGAGAGAGAAGAAAAGAAAAGGGATACATTTGACCACATAAAAATAGAAGCTTTTGCGTGAAAAGAAAATAGCATACGCAATATCAAAAGACAAATACAAACTGAGGGAGGCAAGGAGATTTATAGCATATTACTCAAAGTGCCGATATCTCTAACATAAAGAGAGGTCTTAATCAGTCTAGAGGATGGAAATACCTATAGAAAAATGGATACATGATATCATTCACAGAAAAAGAAAAGCAAATGTCTCTGATATGTGGACAAAATTCCAAATATTTAATAACATGCTCTGTGGTGAAACCATGGAAAAACATTCCATTACTGTAGGGAACGAAAAATAATACAATCCCCAAAGAGAGGAATTTGGGCACTGTCTAGGCAGGTTACATATACATTTACCCATTGACCCAGCAATCCCACTACTAGGAATCCTACCAAAAATACACTAGCAAAGATATGAAATGACATGAGCATACCAGCATTCACTGCAGCACTGTAATAGTGAAAGACTGGAACAACTTAAATGCCAGCCACAATGAACTGTATGAAAAAACTATGATACATTCACAAAATGGAGTACAGTGCTGTGATAAAAATAATGAGAAAGCTCTCAATATTGTTTTAAAGCACTGATTCTCAGTGAAGGATAATTTTGCCTCCCAGAGAATATTTGGCAATGTCTGGAGACATTTTTGATAGTGCTACTGGCACCTAGTGAGTAGAGGCCAGGGATGCTGCTAAACATTCTGATACACTGAACAGTCCCCTAGAACAAAGAATTACCTGGTCCATAGTGCTGCTATTGATAAACCCTGCTCTAAAGTATTCTCCAGGATATATTGTTAAGTGAAAAAAGCAAATGAGGAACATATATTACTGAGACTACTCCTGCTCTTGGAACCTGACAGGATTGAATGAAAGCCTGCAAAAATGAGTGCTTTCTCCCTGGCAGATATTTTCATATAATATGATGATATTAATGAACAGATAGATTCTGGTAATGTGCCAGTTCCTTTTGACTTTTATGATCATTTTACTGTAAGGAATCGGTGTTCAAAAACCAGAGGGTGAACTGTGATCTTTTGATCCAATCAGAAATATATCTTGGGCTCATCACCAGTTTCTGGCACAGAGCATCTAAATTAACCCTTGCAATTTTTTCAGTCATAGTAGTGAGGGGGCATCTTTCATCATTCATAACAAGCACCCTTTAACCACACCTGAGTTTATGCTAATGAGGTGACTGGTGGATGATGGGGGTTGTTTGCCAGAGGCAAGAGCTGTGTGATTACAGAGTTGGAACCTTCAGCCCCACCCCCAAACACAAAGGAGAGTGGGGCTGCAGTTTAAGTTCAATCGCAAATAGCCCAAGATTTAATTAGTGGTGTCTATGTAATGCAACCTCCATAAAAACCCTAAATGACAGGGTTCAGAGGGTCCCCTTTGTTCAGGTCTGTGAACATATCAGCATGCTGAGAGGGTGGCATGCCTGGAGAGTATGTGGAAGCTCTGTGCCCCCTCCCCATCCCTCGCATTATAGAGCTCTTCCATTTGGCTGTTCCTGAAAGTAATATTACTAGAGTAAACTGGTGACCTAGTAGGTAAAATGTTTCCCTTAGTTGTGTACAAAAATGATGGACACTGGCACACCATAGGGAAAGCTGGATACTCCCACTCACTTCCTGCACATGCGGGATTTCAGGAGAGCCTTTTTTAAACAAAAGGCGTGGAAAGGATCTCTCTCTCAGGCATGCTCTTGGTACAGACACTTGGTACGGAGAAGTTACTCTCGTGCTTTGAGTTTGGTTCAACCTCTCTCTCTCTCTCTCTCTCTCTCTCTGCTTTTGGCATTTTAGACATTCTGGGCCTCTGACCCTGTTCCCCGCATGATCAGGAATACTTGTGGAATCAGGAAATGCCAGGGCCACTGTGGGCTTAGACCCCACACGGATGGGAGCCCACTCATGGAGGCTGGGTCCCATGCAAGAACATGTGCCTCCCTAGGCTCCAGCATCTGGGATGCCGTGATCCAGAACAGCACCGCACATGGTTTCTGGGCTGCCACATGGAGACCGAGAGCAGCGCACCCCAGATCCTGAAGGAGAGAACTGCTGCAAGATGGCAACTCTGAAACTCACAAGGGCACATTCTGGAGAGGATGGAGACCTGTTTGTGTGACCAGCTTAAGGGCAGATAAGGAGATGGGGAACTTCTGGGTTGGGTTTGTCTTGTAGTCTTTTGGGGAGCAAGGGAGGTTCTGGGTCTCATGGGAGAGAATGGCTCAAAGTAGGAGTGCTCTCAGCTCCCCCAAGGTTGGAATCCTGTTAATAAAAACGTATTTCCTTCAAAACAAATCATTGGATCATGTGGATTAAAGGTGCCAAGTGGCTGAAACCCAGTTTGCATGGTTACAATAGGAAACCCCAATTTATTGTTGGTTGGTAGGAAGTACAAGTGGGAATCTAGGACTTTCAACTGGCATCTGAAGTTGGGGGTGGAAGCAGCGATCTTGCGAGACTGACCCATGAGTGGAGAATTGCTTGGCAGAAATCCCACACATCTGGTGTCAGAACTGTTGTGAGCTGAGGAACACATTGTTTCTTCACTTAGAGTGTGATCAAATCATCGATGAGGAAACATTTTTCTTTATAGAAAAATCCTGGCTAATAAATATAGAAAGAATGACAAAATAAAATATCCATTTAGCAGTCTCTAATAAAATAATGGCTATTGGTAATGATCATCAACGGCTATTAAAATTTCTGAGTGAAATATAAATGAGAAAATTTAGCATATGTGAATCAGGTAGACAATATTTGGACCCACTAATCAAAAAGAGAGTTAACCAGCCCAGGTTGAGTGGCTCAGTTGGTTAGGGCGTTGTCCCAATATGTCAATGTTATGGGTTTCATTTCTGGTCAGGGCCCATACAAGTAGCAAACAATGATTGCATAAATAAGTGGAACGACAAATGGATGGATGTCTCTCTCTCTCTCTCTCTCTCTCTCACTAAAATCAATACATTAATTAATTTATTTTAAAAAACAGAGAGCTAACCAATCATTTTGTACTTTGTGATGTGATGCAATAAGAAATACACAATATCAACTGTGAAATATTTTTGCCAAAAAATTAAAATGAACACCATATCAGTGGTTCTCACTGGGGCAATTTTCCCCCCAAGGAACATTAAGCAATGTTTGGAGACATCTTTGTTTGTCACACTAGGGACAGGTATTAAATGGTATCTAGTAGGCAGAAGCCAGGGTTGCTGTTAAATATCCTATAATGACAGGACAGCTCTCATAGAAAATAATTATCCAGTCCAAATTGTTAACAGTGCTGAGAATGAGGAACCCTGTCTTGTTCTACCACGAGAAATGTAGAACCTACAGTTCATATCAACCAAATGTGATCTGCAAACCTTGTTTGAATCCTGAATCAAACAAACCAATTACAGATATTTATTATTTAGAAAAAGTTGAACACTGACTGGATATTGAGGAACTCTTCATTTCTTAGGTATATTAGTAGTAATATTATGCTTATGCTAATAGAGAAATTCTTATCTGTTGTTAGGAATACACACTGAAGCATTTACAGATGAAATAATATGATATCTGGGACTTATTTTAAAATAATGCAGTTGGGAGGGAAACGGAGAAGGGTAGGGATGGTTGGTCATAATTGATTGGCACAGAAGCTGGGTGATGGATACAGTTTCTACTTTTGTGTATGTTTGAAAATAGAAAATAGAAAACTAAATAAAATATTTTAATAAAATTTTTGATTATGAACTTTTCATTAATATTCTTTAGTATAGATTGTGTTTTAGTTACAATTACAATCTTAGGGCAGGATATTGTCCTAATCAGAAACCCACATTCTGGGGTTGATTAGCTAACCTTTATTAGAAAAGTTGTACACTAGAGGTAATGACTAAAAGGTCTTTAGTCATTAATTTCTCCTTCCAATGCCAGAGCTTTCCTAATCAACATAATGTTCTAGAAGTGTGTTTTCATTGGAAGGATTAGTGGCTTGTTAATTGATAAAATGGAACTTTCATTTGGGAAATTAGTAACAATGGAGAAATGTTAACTGGCTATAATATTTTATAGGTAGTCTCCACGCTTGCTATAAAACAGGAGATAAGACTCTAGTGAGCCCTGGAATCTTTATCTTTAGGAATGGGGCCTAGGCGAGATCCTTAAATGATATTTGTAAACTGGTTTAGGATTGTTTTGTGCCTGCTTACAGAAAGGTCTATATGAATAGCAAAAATTGATCTGAGGCTTGCTTTTCTAGTACCCTGATCCAAGGTTATGAGAGAGTATTTAACCCTCATCACCACCAACCATTAACAACTCTCAAGATACAAAAAAAGCAAAACAAAACTAATAGTTGTACACAGCAAACTGGCTTGGGTCAATTCTCAGCAGCAGAAAAAAGAGTAGAAAAGAGTCAATGCCTTATCCAAAGTAGATGAGTCCTAGCCCACCATAAAGGCAAAGTTATCTTGAAATTAGCTGTTTCATCTTTAAAATTCATGTAAAATCGATATACTTCTCTAAATGGTAGGCTATTAGGTTGGCAACTCCCAAATGAATCCTGCCTTCAGTATTCAAACCCTTTCATGGGCTAGGCCACATGGCTTATAACACTGGCCAGTAAGACACTAGCAAGTATGAGGCAAACAGAAGCTTGACGGGGGATTTCACAATGGCAATGGTGCCCTCTCTTGGTGCATTGAGCCACCATGTAAAGAGGTCTAGCTGTCCTAATGGAGAGACCAAGTGGAAAGAGAAAGAGGGGTGCATGGCTAGCCACCAGCGCTTGCAGCCCTTGAAGCTGAGGCACCAGACTTGTGTGTAGAAATGTTATCTTAAATATTCCAGCTCCAGCAGTTGCCACGTAGAGCAGCAGAACGACCCTGTGGAGCCCAATCTAAACTGCAGTACTTTATGAAATAACAGCTCGACCTTTGGGGAACTGGACCAGGTTTATTCTGTGGTTTTATATATCCCTCAGAACAATGTTAAATGTCTCCTCACACTCCAACACCAACCAACAGCATCATAGATCCATTACTCTGACCCTTTGGGGAACTTCAGAAGCTGAGGAAAAGTTCAGAAGAGACAGTGAATATAGGGTGTAAATTGTCTCCACAGCCTGTCTCCTCATTGTTGAAAAACTATCACCGGTACAGGAAGAATACAAGAATTCAGAGAGTGCATACAAGGTAGGCCAAACCAGGAAAAGCTGCCCACATTCTCTAGAGATGTTCTTTACCACTTTCTGGAAAATGGGATCCCTTCTGTCTGCCTGTCTAGGCAGCTTCGATCTATTGAAAGTGGGCTGAAGGCCAAGTGAGGACATTAGGAAAAGTTGTCAAGAAAAAGGAAATATGCTAGTATTGGTATGAATCACAATATAAATAATCATATTGGTAAGACACTGTATCTTTGTTAAAGCATGTATATCCCCAAAGTACTGATTAGCTGTGCCTGAAAACCCAAACATTACTCCAAGCATCCTGGATACAGAACCTATCACTGCACCACCAAGCCTATATCCACCAACTCATGAGCCCAAGCCTACCATTATAAAGCCACCTTCTTCAGGATCAATTAATAATTGACTTAGGAATTAGAGAGACTGAACCAATATGTTGAAGATATTAGCATCAATAATCATATAGGACAGAGAATATAAAAGATCACCTATCCCACAGCCTACTCCCTGGCAGATATTTCTGGAAAAAAGTGAAAAAAATAAACATGGCAGTGAGATGTTTTCATACTTAAAAAATAAAATCCATTTAAAACAAAATATTCTGTAATTATTGGAGAATTTATGAATGACCCATTGACATTTCTATCTGTCATAAGAAAAATCAGCCAAAATTTATGTTGTTACTTATTTCTTCTTTAGGTTTCTAAAATATTTTCATATGGGATCATCCAAATCAGTTGTTTTCTAGATTAGCAGGTAATCTTGTTACCAAACCCTGACAGTGGGGGTGGCGGTCCTTCTGCTTGCTGCCTACCAGGCAAGTCTCCAAAGATGGGGTTTGGTGGAAAAGAAGAGAATCTTTTATTTAACGACAAGTTTCTGCCTAAAATATCTGGGTAACAAAAGTAACGGGGAAGGAAAAGTCAGACTTTGTCATTACGACTACTACACAGGTTCAAGAACTGAAAATAACACAACAAAAATCTGTTCACAGTGCTGACTCTTATCACCAAGGTCTTTGGGAATATAATGCCAGGCTTCTGCCTCAAAGCCCATTCCCTCTAAGACACACCCCCCCAAAAAATCCCCCTGTCACCCTCTGCCAGCTCGGTTCAAGGTTGCGCCAGGAACCTCTTCTCCTACCCAAAACTATCACAAGCATGGGCAGCTAAGCTGGTGTCCAGTTGCTGTCTAGCTTCAGTCATCTTTCGGAGTCTGTGCCCTCGGACCTCTGCTCCTCACGGGCCCACACTGGCCACCATTGGCAGGCCCCCTGCCCAGGGGAGGAGAAAGGGCCAGCTGCCCTTTTGTTTTCCAGTGCCCACTCCATTTTAAAAGTCGTCTCCCAAAATCCTCGGCCTACCAAAAGCCAGTGGGGGCGTCCAGCCTGCCAACCAGTGAGGGCCAGTGTCGGCCATGTTTGCCTTTGTCCCTCTTCCAGCCGCTATGTTCACCAAGGGGACAGGGTCACCAGTCATGCGTGCGGAGCTCAAACCCCTCGTCCGTTTCTGGGGGCGGGGGTGTCCCCTGTTACAATCTGGGCTATGTTCTCAGCTTTTTGTATGTTAATAAATCTTTTAATTACCTGAGGACCAATAGATGAGGCAAATACATTTGTCTGTAAAAATTCAGGAACATAGGACTAGAGAAATGCTGGGATCTGACCCATGAAAGGCCAAGGATCTCTACGACCGGTCACCAATGTGTCCAGAAGTACTAATTATGAAACATGTCAAATAACAGAATGTGACAGACCTAACCTCCAACAATGGTGAGTCAGGCAAATGGTCCCATAGAGGCATGACCCACATAGGAGGGTCAACAAAAATTTTGCATTTGTTTGCATCTGCATCTCTCCAGACCAGGCTACCAAAGTCTCCCTGGGCAAGCTGAGGCAGCTGAAGAGACATCTATTGTTATTTCAGTATTCTGATTTTCTCTCAGGAAATTTTTGTTGCCACTTATTTTCAAAGTATTCTATATCTATTAAAGGATTTTTTAATGGCAACAGACAACAAATGGTGGTTAAAACCATTAAAATGCAATAAAGTAAAAGAATAATGACAACAGTTCTTCATATTGCTTAAACTGTACAATAAATATACATTATACTAAAAGCATATATACCAGAAAATAGACAACAATACAAAAATAGATACAGACTGATATTTATTAGCAGATTAAATATTTATTATTGATAGATGATGATCCTAACTGGAAAAATCATGCAAAGGGCATAATCTAATAATAAATATGTCCATCTAGAAAAGGAATTTAAACAACTATGGAACTTGGCAAGTAATGTTTTCTTACCTCGAGATATAGTGCAGTCCTTGAGATGGTAGTCCTAACACAGGAATCGGAACACACAAAAATACAGTACTGTCCTATTCTTTTTAAATATTGAGTCTGCAAAGATAGATTATTCTACATATATTCAAAAAAAAAAAGAAAGCAGCCTATTTGAGAGTACACATCAAGCTCTCGTGTTCCCAAAGGGTTTGTTCTGACAGGAAAATAGCATGACTTTCACGCAATGAAAGTGTCACATGAATAAAGATTTATATGTAAGTAAACAAAATGAAATTAGAAGGCAAATAGGACAGTTACAGTCTACTCCAAGATTGGCTTTCATCAATTTTTTTTTAATCTTAGAAACAACTCCTTTTCTCTCTATGTCTAAAGAGAATATTAGGTATGGATATTTTCAGTTATTCTTTAAAATGTAAGCCATTATGTGCATTTTTTTTCATAAACAAGTAGCGTGATGTGTTTAAATGTTCATCTGAATAAGTTTTGATCTTTCTCCAATGAGCTTAGAAACCAAATGAATAACAAGCTGTAACATATGCAGGATGCAAGAAATATGCTAAGGGAAGAGATCAGGCAGGTGAAGATAAAAACTGAGTTAGGTTCATATATTGCTTAATAATAATAATAATAGCAATAGCCACAAAAGTCCATGAATCACATTCGCCTTGGCAGACATGACTGGAAAGCAGAGCTATGAGCAAGTGGACTGTTCTCAAATGTGTGTTAAAATGGGGCTGAACTGCTATGGATTTTTCATGAGGCAGCCTCAGACCGCTGCTAGAGCTGCCATCGAATAAAACCAGTGATGTGTGACACAGGCATACTTCACACCGAAGAAGGGGTCTGCTCATTTATCAGACCAACAAACTCATTGATTTGCTTGAGAGAAAACCTTTATGGAACATCAAGGGAGCTCAGAGAGAAAAACGTCCATTTTCTTGTCCCTCATTTTTTTAGCATAATGTAAAGGTTTTTTCTCTATTTGTCTAATTTGTTTTCTACTGTTGTCACAAACACGTGGCTTGCCCATTTGCCAGTTTGTGCCACCGTTGTTTGTTACTTCTTGGGATGGAAAACCCAAAGTCTCAGGCAGGACCTCTGTGGCTTTGGTGGATCCACACATAACCTAATGATATGGCTAGTTTGCTGTGATCTAAATACCACCTTTGGAACAGAAGGGTCCCCCAAATACTAATTCCTCTACTCACATGATGTCTTAGTAAACCTTTGTGACTTGGGGCACAGGAACTCCCAACCATGCTTGATCCTCTTACAGGCATTTCGATGTGACCACTTTGCTTTGTGCAATGCCCAGCTTAATAGCCCAGAATAAATAATATTCAGAAATGCTATTTTGATGATGATGACCTAATTTACCAAAAGTTCCTAAGTTACCTCTTCTTGGGGCTTTGCTTCCAAACCGTATGTACTTGCATAAAATAAGTATCTCTAAATTTTCCTTCCTGCAGCTATACTTTTTAAAGTTTGGATTTGCACTTAGAAATAAATTTCCTCCTCAACTTTGGAGATATACTCCCAATACTCTAGAGGTCCCCACGAATGATGTTAAAAGAGGACCTATTTCTATGCTCAGTACAGAAAAGTCTCCAATTAGAAATCATACTAGAAAGTGTTAACAAGAATAACTAGAGCTGTGATCTGTGTTATCTATAGTTTTGGCTGCCTGTAGATTTGACCACAGGGAAAAAATTCAAAGTTAAAAATTGTGGAAATGTAACTTGAAAAGATTTTCAATCTGGTCAGTCAGTCCCTTATGAACACCACTAGTGTAAGAGAAAAGAGGTGTGTCTGTTATATAAACAATGTATCATCAAGATTCATGTATATTTCTCATTGATAGAAATTTAAAAATACACTAGGACTCAGATAAGTGCTAAAGATTGCCTTGTAAATTAAGAAATAACAGGAAGTAGAAAAAGGATAAAACTGGGAATCAGAGAGTGATGGACTAGAAAGGTGGACCAAAATTTTTAAGATAAATTTTCTAAACTTAGGTTTAGAGTTGCTGGAAAAAGCTCAGGGCAGGTGCAGTGAAATTTAACAGTCATACATGTTCAACGTTCTGGAATAGTTGTTCATTACACATGTGGTGATTCATCTGTGCCACTTGGGAGACCTGAGTCAGCATCAACGGAAGCACAGAGCCCGGAGCAAGAGCATCTTCCTTGATTATGATCCTAAGGTGGCAACTTCCCCCTGACACCTGAACCCAACCATCAGCCGGAGGTAGGCTTGGATTTGGGATACCATGTGTCCAGACCTAGTTAGCAAAGAGGCTCTCTGTGTAAACTGGGGTGAGAGTAAGCACTCTAATCTGTTGTTTGCATTTTCTTTTCCTCCCCCTAGTGATCATTCCCTGATCTAGAATTAGGGAATCTAGAAGTTCACGCTGTCACAGTTATTTATCTAGTTAACAAAAATAGGGATTACAACTAAAGTGTTTGTCTAATTATCATCTTTCCCTTGTAATTCTTCATCTTGGCTCAATATAGGCTAAGGATTAGTTACAAAGACAGGGGATATCTACCCAGCCACTTGGAGATCATAGCATCAAAGAACGTGAGTACCTGGTGCAGGGAGGTGCTAATTTGTAGTTGTTAAATAATGAATAACTCAGACACCATGTTTCCAGCGCCACCTGGTGATCAAAAAAGAAAAAAGTCCTTATCTTTGTGAAGCTTACAGTGGGAGACAGACAATAAAGTGAGTAAAATACATAGTCCAACAGAGTTAACAAGTTCTCTAACAGATGCTATCAGTGCCCTTCGCAGATTCCCGGGGACTCACTGTTCCCACACACTCTGACCCCAGGGCTCCAATTGTGAGCTCCTGCAAAGCAAAAGGCTTTTTCTGGCAGCTGGAGGACACTCGCTCAAGCACAGGGACTGCAATTCCTGGGAAATTAAATCTCAACCCCCCATAGCAGCTCTCAACCACAGCCCGATGAGAAGAGGTGGATACACACCCCAGCCTCCTTATGCTTTACACATTCTCCAAGGCATGCCCAAGGCATGTCCAAGGCATGTCCATGCAGCCTCCCAGAGATCCCCAGCAGGACCGAGTCCTATTTGCCCACGGCAGTAGCCTGCTGACTGCCACACTCTGTGTTAGCCTTCTTCCACTTCCTGTCACGCTCCCCCATGCCTCACTGGCCTACCTGGGATCATCTCATATGTAAACCTGTTGCCCTCAAATCCTTGTCTGAGATCCTGCTTCTGGGCAAGCCAAGTATGAAGGGAAACAATGCAGAGAACGAGGTAATGAAGTATTGGGCGGGGTGAAATTTAGATGGAGTGATCAGAAAATGCTCCCCTGACACAATTTGGAAAACAGACTTGAATGAAAGGAGGTTATTGTACCAGACTAGGGTCACTGCCAAGCCATATTACATCCAGAGACATCGTGAAGCATTTGTTCAGCTCGATGGGGTTTTTTCCCTCTCTAGTGTTTGAAAATAAAGTGTTCATCCCTAGCAGTTTGGTGAGATTTGGATTTTCACTGCCAAAAGCCAAACATTGATTTTCCTTCACAGAATTTTGATGTAAATGTATGTGAAGCCCTTAAGGCGTCTTGCCCTCTTATTCTTATTGTATGATGTCTTGTCAACTGTCTCAGCTCAAGGCCACAAAACTGACTCTATAGTGAGATGTTCTCTCTCAGAGGAATTCTCAACAAAATGTCCTGAGTGCAGATATGAAATGTGGTGGGATTCATGTCACTCTTTCTAGTCACCCTGAGCTTACTGCCTGACACACTGATCCCATATGTGTAGAGACCTGAAATATATGCATTAAATATATACATACACAGTGAGACAGAAAACAATTTCACAGAATCACTGGCTTCTAAAATTAAAAGCTATGTGAATAGGTAAATCTTACTTAGGACAGGAATCTTGCTCTTGCTCAAATGGATTCTCACTCTAAACAAGTCAACCTACTCCATTTTTTAACTGCTTACAAAGTGATTCTTTATATTGACTGAAGTGTGTTTCTTTGTACCACCTCGTTATTCCTTCTGGAGCATAAAAAGAAAGCTAAATTTTTCTTCCACGTGGCAAATGTGTTCACTATAAATATCTTCTCTGTAATGAAAGCATTAACCGTTCTGCTTTGCCATGGCTTCCAGATGCCTCACCAACCTGATGGCCTTCCTCCTAACATGCTGTGTTCATCGATGATCTTATAAAAGGCAGGCATTCGGAATGGAGCACTATGTTCTGTTGACGCACTGTTTGTTGTGGTTGTCTAATCAAATAATAAATCATTAGGATTCTACTTCCTCTAATCTAAAACAATAGTTCTCAGATTCTCTCGCACTTTTTCATGGTTTTCTCCCAAGTCACCTTTGTCCATCTGTTGGATGACAGTGCTCCCTGGGGCTCTGCTGTTAGCCTTCTAATGCCCTCAGTGCGTATGTTCCAGGACATGCTCATCAAATCACAGGCTCAACAGCCATTATCTCTAAGCTGACAACTCCCAAATCCATTCCCCTAGCTCTGCCCCCCTCCAGACTTATCTAAACCAAATGCCAAATGAACACTTCAAGTAGATATTCCATAAGTCCTCAAGCTCGACGTGTCCAAAACCAATCTCAGTATTGTCCCTTATAAACTAGATCTTCTGTTTATATTTCCTACTCTAGAAATCAGTTTTACTTCTCCATAGATCAGAGAATTTAGAGTTAATTTCCAAATGGGATTAAGTGATATCTGACAAGACACCACGATGAGATTAAAACCACATGGAGATACCACTATACCCACATTAGAATGTCAAAAATTTAAGACTGCCCACAGGTGTGACATGGTGATTTATAATGAGTAATATATATTTTGTCCTCACCCTCATTTCTGGCAGAGCTTCTAAAACCTTTGCATCCCTAAGTGATTAAAGCAATGAAGGTGGAAGGCATCCCAGATGGCAGAGCAGATAGAAGTTGTACTCAACTCTTCCCAAGACCACATCAAACTTACAACGAAATTACAAAAAAGTCAACCTAGATAACCATCCAAAGATGGGCTGAACAGAAGTCTCATAACTAAGGATATACAGAAAAAAACCATATCAAAACCGGCAGGAAGACCAGACTCAAAAAGTGCCGGCTCCCCAGCACATGCAGCCGTCGAGAGTCTGGAGGAATATCTCAGTTGTAGAGGTTCTCCCTGAGGAGCAAAGGGTGTCAACCACATACCGGGCTCCCAGCCCAGAGCTCCAGTGCTGGGACGAGGGGCCCAAATAGCACCTGGTTGTGAAAATCAGTGGGAATTCTATCTGCCTGGGGGAGATGGGGGACTGCTGAAAACCCAGGAGCTCTTTTCAGGGGCCAGTGCCGAAAACCTTATAGGCTCTCTACCTGCGCTCCTGTGGAGGAACGGTGGCTCAAAGCAGACCAAAGTCATACGAGAAAAAATTGAGCTGTGTGGCTTCAGGGAGAGGGCTTGAGGAATAGCTGCCTATGTCCCTATGTTGAGATCCTCTCCCATGCTACCCACAGAAACCATCTTTCCTGGACTGAGCAGTTGCCTCCATGCAAAATGAGCTGGGGAGTCACACTAACCTGCCCTGCCATTTCTCTGAGGCCTTGCCCTATGAAGCTCTCATTCTGCTGCTGAAAGCAACTGGTCAGGGCCTATGATGTAGTCTTTCTTGAAAAACTCTCAAGGAATTCCAAGCAACCTCCTGGGGTGCCAGAGAAAGACAGAGGGAGACTTTAGGGTAGGGCTATTTTCGTGACATGCCCAGCTGTGCCACCATTCCTGTGTTTCCCCCTGCCACCACAGCATCAGCCTAAGGAATCACACTAGCTCCACCCTGACAACTCCCTGAGGCCCAGCCCTGCCAAGCTTGCACAAGGTTGTAGGATCCACTGGTGGTGGCAAGCCTGGGCCCTCGTTGCAGGCTTCCTTGAAAAACTCTCAAGAAATTCCAGGCAAACTCAGGGGTGGGAGGTGGCAGTGCCAGAAACATATAGGGAGAGGCTGAGTTGAGTGGCTTTAGGGTAGAGGATGTCTTCCTGTGTACCTGAGAGGTGCCACCATTACTGTGCAGAGGCCTCCCCTATATTGCTGAATCTTAATTTGTTTCATACTGATAAACTCTACTGGCTTCACTCTGACAACTTCCTGAGGCCTCACGCTGTTGCAAAGGTCTACAGGCCAAGAGTGGTGAAGGCTTGCCTAAGTGTACCCTGAGACTTGTGCTGAGAGGTCTCAGACCCAGGGCTGGTGCTGAATTAGAATCTGCATTAACCTGGTGAACACACCCAGTGGCTGGCTTCAGAACATGATAGAGAAGGACCCATTTAGCTCCACAAGTGGCACCTCAAAAGGGAGGTCTCAGCAGACACCAGACCATGCTGGGGCGAATTCCACTTCATTTGGTCAGCACCCACACAACAGCTCACACACTGTGGTTAGGGTGGATCCTCACAGCCAGCCAGCCTGAGAGTCAATCCCACACATGGAGGGACCAACAACAATCAAAACTCACCTACAATAAGAAGGTTCACATAACACACAATGGACATTTCTGGATCATCTTGCTCAGGTAATAAGGGAGACTGTGCTACTGAGCCGACAGGGCACCTACTACATAAGGCCACCATACCAAGACTGGGAGACATAGCAGATCTACCTAATACATAGAAACGAACACAGGGAGGCTGCCAAAATGAGGAGACAAAGAAATATTCTCCAAATGAAAGACAGGGGAAATTCCCAGAAAAAGAACTAAGTGAAATGGGGGCAAGTAATCTACTGGATACAGAGATCAAAACAATGGCTATGAAGATGCTCAAGGAACAGAGGGGAAGAATGCTTCAACTCAGTGAGAATTTCATCAAACAGGTAATAATGTAAAAAATGGACATGTAAATGATAAAAAAAAAAACAACCAGTCAGAAATGAGGAATATACTATTGATGCTAATACTAATCTACTTGGAGTTATTGAGAAACGATTTTGGACAACACATCACCACATGATTTGGGGCACATATGTTGAAAGCGGTTTAAAAAATTGAGCAACATTGTTTTAATAAAACTCTTTACATTAACATCTCATTAAAAAAAGAATATAATAACTGAAATGAAGGCTATACTAGAAGGAATCAACAGCAGATTAGATGAAGCAGAGGATCAAATTAGTAATTTAGAAAACAAGGTAATAGAAGACATCCAATCCAAACAGTAAGAAGAAAACAAATTTTTAATGAGGATAGTTTGAGGGACATCTGGGATGGCATCAAGCATAACAATGTGTGCATCACTGGAGTACCAGAAATAAACCCAGGCCTTTATGGTCAACTAATACTTGACAAAGGCGGCAAGAACATACAATGGGGTAAAGACAGTCCCTTCAAAAATGGTGTTGGGAAAACTGGGCAGATACATGCAAAAAATTGAATCTAGAGCATCTTTTTACACCATATACAAGAATAAATTCAAAATGAATTAAAGACTTAAATGTAAGACTTGAAACCATAAAACAATCAGAAGACAACAGAGGCAGTAAAATCTTAGACATTTCTCTTAGCAATATTTTTTTCTGATATATCTCCCTGGACAAGGGAAACAAAAGAAAAAATAAACAAATGGAACTACATCAAAATAAAAAAAGTTTTGCACAGCAAAGAAAACCATCAACATGACAAAAAGACAACATACTGAATAGGAGAAGATATTCACCAATGATACATCCAATAACAGGTTAATATCCAAAATTTATAAAATATCATAATTTCACTTATACATGGAATCTAATGAACAAACTGAACTAATAAGGAAAATAGAAACAGACTCATAGAGAGCAGGACGACAGCTAAGGGGTGGAGGGATTGAGCGAAAAGGAGAAAGGACTCATGGACATGGACAACAGTGTGGTGATTGTAACGGGAAGGGGGTATAAGAGGACTGAATGGCAATGGGAAAAAAATACAATAAAATAATTTTTTAAATAAATAAATAAATAAATTTTCTTGTGGCCAAAATAAACCCCCAAACAATTCAATTAAGAAATGGCAGCTGACTTCCAGCCAAGATGGAGGCATAAGTAGATACACTTTGTCTTCTCACACAACCAAAAGGAAAACAAAGATTTTAAAAACAAAAAATAATCAGAACTGCCAGAAAATTGAACTGTATGGAAGTCTGAAAACCAAGGACTTAAAGAAGAAATATTCTTCCAGACTGGTAGGAGGGGCAGAAATGGGCAGCCAGGTGGAGAGGACATGTGGCAAGGATGCGACTGATGGACTGGGCGATCCCACATTTGTGTGCAGATAAGCCAGGAGGAACAACTGGGGAGCAAGTCAGGCTGTGCAAACCAGGGTTCCGGCATGGGAAAAGAAAGCCTCAGAACCTCTAGTGGTAAAGACCGATGGGGTTTGCGGCAGTGGGAGAAATTTCCAGTCTCAGAGGAGGTTTTGTTTGAGAGACCCATGGGGCCCTAGAACATATCAAACCCACCCACCTGGGAATCAGCACCAGAAGGGCCAGACTTGCTTGTGGGTAGCAGGGGAAGTGACTGAAAGCTGGCCAAGAACCTAGAAAGGACATTGTTCCCTCTGGGACCCCTCCCCAACATACAACACCACAAGGCAGTGACTTGGGCATGCCCTACCCTGGCGAACACCTAAGGCTCCGCCCCTCACAATGTAATAGGTGAACCAAAACAAAAAAAAATATGGCCCAAAGCAAAGAACAAATCAAAGCTCCAAAAATAGAACAAAGCAAAAAAGGGACAGCCAAGCTAACAGATCCAGAGTTCAAAATACTGGTAATCTGGATGCTCACAGTTTTGGTGGACTATGGTCACAAAATGGAGGAAAAAATAAAGGCTATGCAAAATGAAATAAAGCAAAATATACAGGAAACCAATGGTGAAGGGAAGGAAACCAGGACTCAAATCAACGATTTGGAGCAGAAGGAAGAAATAAACATTCAACCAGAACAGAATTAAGAAACAAAAATTCAAATAAATGAAACGAGGCTGAGGGACCTCTGGGACAACTTTAAAGTTTCCAACATCTGAATCATAGGGGTGCCAGAAGGAGAAGAGGAAGAGCAAGATATTGAAAACTTATTTGAAAAAATCATGAAGGAGAACTTCCCCAATCTGGCAAAGGAAATAGACTTCCAGGAGGTCCAGGAAGCTCAGAGTCCCAAAGAAGTTGAACCCAAGGAAGCACACACCAAGGCACATCATCATTACATTACCCAAGATTAAAGACAAGGAGAGAATCTCAAAAGTAGCAAGAGAAAAGGAGATAGTTGCCTGCAAAGGAGTTCCCATAAGACTCTCAGCTGATTTCTCAAAACTTCCAGGCAAGAAGGGGCTATAAAGAAATATTCAAAGTCATGAAAGACAAGGACCTACCTCCAAGAATACTCTATCTGGCAAAGCTATCATTTAGAATGGAAGGGCAGATGAAGTACTTCCCAGATAAAGTAAAGTTAAAGGAGTTCAGCATCACCAAGTCCTTATTAAATGAAATATTAAAGGGACTAATCTAATAAAAAGAGGATAAAAAATATGAACAGTAAAATGACAACAAACTCACAACTATCAACAACTAAACCTAAGAAAACAAAAACAAAAACAAACTAAGGAAACTGCTAGAACAGGAATAAAATAACAGAAATGGAGATCACATGGAGGATTATCAGTGAGGAGGGGGAGGGTGGAGAATGGGGTTAAAGGTACAAGGAATAAGAAGCATAAGTGGTAGGTACAAAATAGACAGGGGTAGGTTAAGACTAGTATAGGAAATGGAGAAACCAAAGAACTTATATGTACGACCTGTGGACATGAACTAAGTGGGAATGCTGGTGGGAGGGAGGGTGCAAGGTGGAGGGGGATAAAGGGGAGAAAAAAATGGGACAACTGTAATAGCATAATCAATAAAATATATTTTTAAAAAAAGAAATGGGCAAATGACGTGAATAGACACTTCCCCAAAGAGGACATACAGATGAACAATAGACAGATGAGAAGATGCTCAAAAACACTAATCATCGGAGAAATGCAAATTAAAAACACATGAAGATATCACCTCATACCTGTTAGAGTGGCTATCATGAATACATCCACAAACAACAAGTTGGCAAGAATGTGTAGAAAAGAGAGCCCTTGTGCACTATCTGTGGGAATGCAGATTTGTGCAGCCACTGTGAACACAGTATGGAGGTCTCAAAAACTTAAAAATGGAAATACCTTATGGCCTAGGATTCCACTCCTAGATATTTATCTGAAGAAAGCCAAAACACTAATTTGAAGGAATATATGTGCTCGTATGTTCATTGTAGCAATATTTACAACAGCCAAGATATGGTAGCAACCCAAGTATCCAACAACAGTTGAGCGGATTAAAAAAGTCGTGATATATATATATATATATGTAATGGAATATTACTCGGCCATAATAAAAAAATGAAATCTTACCATTTGAGACACAATGGATGGACCTAGAGTGTGCTATGCTCAGTGAGTTAACTTAGACATAGAAAAACAGTATCACTTCCAGTCAAGATGGCACCATAGGCAGACATTGCTCGCCTCTTTACACAACCACCAAAAAAATAAATAAATAAAAGCAAATAAAATAAAGAACAACCATCACTGAGGAATGTCAGAAATCAAGCTGAATGGAAGTCTGGCAACTACAGAATTAAAGAAACCACATCCATCCAGACTGGTAGGAGGGGTGCAGACACTAAACAGGCCGGTCTAACACCCACATGTGTAGAAATTCAGAGGGATATCTCAGGAGCAAGGAGTCCAACCCACATCAGTCCTCACAGTCCAGGATTCCAGTGCCAGGAAGATAAGGCCCCAAAACTTCTGACTGCAAAAACCAGCAGGGATTGAGTTGGTTGAAGAAACTTCTGGGGCCAAAAGAAGTTCCTTTTAAAGAACCCACACATAGACTCACCTACTCAGACTCACTCCCTCTGAGCTTCAGCACTAGGGTAGCAGCATGAAAGGCACCACTGGTAGACAGGGAGAAGCTAAAGTGTCTGGCATCAAGGAGAGCGAAGGCCATTGTCCATTGCTAAGCCCTCGCCCCAAAAAGTCGGTAAGCTGGTGACATATATGAGACTCCATCAACCTGGTTAACACAGTTTGACATCCCTTGGAGATCTCAGAGACTCTGCCCCACCCAACTTATGGGCTCTCCAAGCTGCTTGTCCATATGAACAATTGGTCTTGTCTCCTGCTTCACAACTTCCTAAATCCTATCAAACAAGCAACAGCTGGCCTCAGTAAGCCCCAGGCTGGGCATTGGCAGCAGCCAGGTTAGCTTCACAGCTTGGCTTGTCTGGGAATCCCCAAACCCAGCACAAGTAGCATCTATCGCAGATTGCTTTATAGGCAGGAAGAGCAACCCTGGGCAAAACACATGTGGAAGCTGAGCTTGGCCTGCACCACCCAGGAAACCACAGAGCCTAAGCACCCACGGGGTGGCTACAGACCACTTCAGAGCACTGCCATCCTGCCCCTGCACAGCTGACCCTCTACAAAGGGTGGAGGTTGGTGGTAAGTGGTCACAGCCAATCTTTGCAGCTACTGGCCTGGGTAAATCCCTCCCATTGATCTGTCTACAGCAACCAAACCTCAACTATAAGAGGAGGGTATACTCAGTCCACATGAAGGGCACACCTCGATAACCCAGCTTGGGTGATAGGGGTGGCTGTGCCACTGGACCCTACAGGACACCTGCTACATTAGGCCACACTATCAAGACAGGGAGTAGTCATAGCAGCTCTACCTAATACATAGAAGCAAACACAGGGAGGCTGCCAAAATGAGGAGACAAAGAAACATGGCCCAAACAAAAGAACAAATCAAAACTTCAGAAAAAGGGCTAAACAAAATGGAAATAAGGAATCCATCAGATGCAGAGTTCAAAACACTGGTTATAAGGATGTTCGAGGAGCTTAGTGGGGACCTCAGCAGCATAAAAAAGATGCAGTCAGAAACAAAGGATTCACTAATTGAAATAAAGAATAATTTATAAGGAAACAACAGTACAGTGGGTGGAGCTGAGAATCATATCAATGATTTAGACCTTAAGGGAACAAAAAACAACTGACCAGGACAAGAGGGAAAAAAGAATCCCCCCGCCCCCAAAAAAACAGTAGTATAAGCAGCCTCAGGGATAACTTTAGGAGGTCCAATATTCACATCATAGAGGTGCCAGAAGGAGAAGAGAAAGAGCAAGCTATTGGAAACCTATTTGAAAAAATAATGAAAGGAAACTTCCCTAATTTGGCAAAGGAAATAGACTTACAAGTCCAGGAAACACAAAGAATCCCAAACAAGTTTGACCCAAAGAGGACCACACCAATACACATGATAATTAAAATGTCAAGGGTTAAAGATAAAGAGAGAATCTTATAAGCAGCAAGAGAAAAGCAGAGAGTTACCTACAGGATTCCCACATGGCTATCAGCTGATTTCTCAAAAGAAACTTTGCAGGCAAGAAGGGACTGGCAAGAAGTATTCAAAGTAATGAAAAGTAAGGAACTACAACCAAGATTATTCTTTCCAGAAAAGCTATCATTTAGAATGGAAGGGTATTTAAGTTACTTCCCAGACAAGGTAAAGCTAAAGGAGCTCATCATCACCAAGCCATTATTACATGAAATGTTGAAGGGACTTATTTAAGAAAAAGAAGATCAAAACTATGGACATTAAAATGACAACAGCCCTAGCTGGTGTAGCTCAGTGGATTGAGCACTGGCCTGCGAACAAAAGTGTTGCTGATTTAATTCCCCAGTGAAGACACATGACTGGGTTGCTGGCCAGGTCCCCAGGAGGGGGCGCTCGAGAGGCAACCATGCATTGATGTTTCTCTCCCTCTCTCCCTCCCTTCCCCTCTCTCTAAGAATAAATTTTAAAAAATCTTTAAAAAAAAATAAAAGGACAACAAATACAATTATCAACAACTGAATCTAAAAAATAAAAACAAAAACAAAAACAGACTAAGCAAACAAGCAGAACAGGAACAGAATCATAGGTATGGGGATCACTTGGAGGGTTATCAGCTGGTGCGGGAAGGCGGGGAAAGCGGGAGCGGGTGTAGGGATCAAGAAGCATAATTAATAGGAACAAAATAGACAGGGGGATGCTAAGAATAGTATAGGAAAAGGAGAAGCCAAAGAACTTACACGCACAACCCATGGACATGAACTAAGGGGTGGGGAGAGCTGGAAGAAAAGGGGTTTCTGGGCAAAGGGGGGCAAAGGGGGACAAAGGGAAAAAAATTGGGAGAACTATAACAGCATAATCAGTAAAATATACTGTAGAAAAAGAAAAGTGGGAGATCTTGGTCAAAGAGTACAGTTTCAATGAAGCAAAATGAATGAGTTCTGGAGATCTGATGTATTCTTAACCTTTTCATTGCAATAATAAGTAAAAGCATATCATTTTTCAAACTCATGGCTAGAAGATAAGTTATCCCAGACAGTACATTCTAAAGGCCATACAAACATGGATGGTTTAAAATTACCATAACTTGTCTATTTCCTAAATTTCCATTTATGGAAAAACATAAATTTGACAGAATTCAATAAAAAAGAAACTAGGCCCTGGCCAGTGTGGCTCAGTTGGTTGGAGCATCTCCCATAACCAAAGGGTTGTGGGTTTGATTCCTGGTCGGTGCATGTACCTGGGTTGCAGCTTCGATCCTCATACTGGGCACACATGGAAGGCAACAAATGGATGTTTCTCTCTCAACCTTCCTCTCTCTCTAAAAGCAATGAAAAAAATGTCCTCAGATCATAATTTTAAAAAAAGAAAGAAAGTAGTACATGGGGAACAAAAATAGTAAAGCACACCTATTAAAAAGGCCTAATTGGCTTGGTCTTTCAGGTTCAGTTTCCTTTTGTGACTGGAACAGAGTCCTGAATACATTCTTTTTTTTTTTTTTTTCTGAGTTTGTGCTTTAAAAGTTTAATGTAGGAGGATAGGAAGAATTTCTTGTCTGAAGAAACAAATATACTGATTTCAATTATGAAATTTTGTTCACAGGGATGTAGTGGGAAATCAAAAGTAAAATTTATAATCAATTCTAAATCGAGGGTTTTACATTATGTAACCCCTTACTCTCTAAGTTCTGTAAATACTATTACTTGTTTATTCAGTTCTCTTTTGGGGTGATTATCACATACAGGACATTCAGCTGGATCAAAATACGATTCTCTCACATCAACCTTTTCTAAGTGAACAAGCTGCTCTGTGTGAATGTATTACCTGTGGGAGAACTTACATCAGCATGAACTTTATTTAGGACAGAAAAGTGTAACTTTTCTCTTGTTATCAATATTTTTAAGTCTCTTCTCTGAACACTAATGTGAGCTGGGGAAACAGAGATATGAGCTATGGTTGCAGCTTCAAAGGAAGATTCATTCTCACATGTAGAAGTTTGGCTTAAGGAAAAACTAAAATATTCATTGAGTAATTACTATCTAATGTGTTCACAGGGAATACGTGTTCTGATGACAGATTAAGAAACTAATGTCTTGTCCACACCCTGAAATTAGGAGAAAATGATAGAAACTCTTTAAATTCTCTTTCCTATGTTTCATTGCTCTCACTTCTGTTTGAGTCAAAGTATTTCATACCCCTTTGCGCTGAAGACTATATTCTTTAATCCACCATTTCTGTTTCCTGAAAATATAAAAACATTACTATACTTAAATTCAGATGCTAATGGACAGAAAAAGATTTGAAGCTTCTCAGTGTTCCTCACTCCCAGAAATCCAGCCACAGGAACTGTCCAAGAAGCCGTTCTGTGTGTGGCTCCCTATTTGCTTGGCACTCATGAGATCGGGACAGAGGAAGACAGTGGGTGCTAATAGCCACTTACGGATTGAGCGCTGAACAATAGGATGGCCCATCAATGGCTCATCTGATACAGTCAAAAGGCAGAAATAATTCTCATGTTATTTCTATCACTGTAATGGCTCAGTTGAATCTCTAGATGTGAAAATATTTTGACGTTGTTCAGTATTCAAGGTCCATGTAGGTCAAAAACAGCCTGTTTGAGATGATATTCTCACTCTGAGAGAAAGGGAGACCATTTGCAGCACCTTATGGTGTAGCACGTTGGAGGGATCTAACCGAAGTAAGTTTTGTTTTGTTTTTTATTTTTACTGTACAGTATTTTATTTTATTATTTTTTTATTGTTATTCAAGTACACTTGTCTCCATTTTCCCACCACCACTTTCCCCTGCCCCACCCACCCCCACCTCCCACCCTCAATCCGTCCCCTCTTGGGCTGTGTCCATGGGTCCTTTATGCATGTTCCTTGACCACCCTTCCCCTTTTTTCCGCTTGTTATTCCCCTCCCTCTCCGCTCACCTCTGGTTACTGTCAGTTTGTTATTTATTTCAATGTCACTGGTTATATTTTGCTCACTTGTTTGTTTTGTTGATTAGGTTCCACTTATAGGCGAGATCATATGGTATTTGTCTT
The DNA here is from genome assembly GCA_004026545.1 of Mormoops blainvillei. Lineage (NCBI taxonomy): Eukaryota > Metazoa > Chordata > Mammalia > Chiroptera > Mormoopidae > Mormoops > Mormoops blainvillei. The sequence goes on along the minus strand of PVJD01007154.1, from coordinate 533 downwards.
TTACCACCTGGCTTATTTCACTTAGCATAATGCTCTCCAGCTCCATCCACGCTGCCGTGAAGGGTAGTAGCTCTTTCTTTCTGCTGCATAGTATTCCATTGTGTAAATGTACCATAGTTTTTTGATTCACTCATTTACTGTTGGGCACTTAGGTTGGTTAGGTAAGCTATTGTAAATTGTGCTGCTATGAACATTGGGGGGCATAGGTTCTTTTGAATTGGTGTTTCAGGATTCTTAGGGTATAATCCCACCAATTCCATGGCTAGGTCAAAAGGCAGTTCCATTTCTTGGTTTTTGAGGAAATTCCAAACTGTTTTCCACAGTGGCTGCACCAGTCTGCATCCCCAACAACAGTGTACTAGGGTTTCCTTTTCTCCACAACCTCATCAGCACTTGTTGTTTGTTGATTTGTTTATTTGTTTATGGTCATTCTGACTGGCATGAAGTGGTATCTCATTGTGGTTTGAATTTGCATCTCTCTGATGGCTAGTGATGCTGAGCATCCTTTCATATGTCTCTGGGCCCTCTCTGTA
>PVJD01007153.1:52848-88357 GCA_004026545.1 Mormoops blainvillei | reverse complement strand
GTAACAAGGCGGGGGGAGGGGCGGAGAAGGAAGGGGGCCTCAGGCCCCCCCAACTATGGACGAGCGTCTGCTGGGGCCGCCCCCTCCAGGCGGGGGCCGGGGGGGCTTGGGATTGGTGGGTGGGGAGCCCGGGGGCCCTGGCGAGCCTCCCGGTGGCGGAGACCCCAGTGGGGGTAGCGGGGGGGTCCCGGGAGGCCGAGGGAAGCAAGACATCGGGGACATTCTGCAGCAGATAATGACCATCACCGACCAGAGCCTGGACGAGGCCCAGGCCAAGTGAGTGCCCCCACCCCGGGACCCCACACAGACCCAGCAGAAGCCCCATTCACAAGCTCTGAGTCTTCTGGGAGCCCCCCCAACTCCAGGACCTCTCCAGGATCCTACAGCTAGCTCTCTTCTCTTCTTACTCCCGGAAGCCCGGAGATAAGCTTCTTGCACCCCCAGGCCCTGAAACCTTAAAGATGGGAACCCCAGGTGGTCTCATCCCCCTGTCCTAACCTCTGACTGACCCCCGCACTCCCTGGAACATCCATCTCCAGAGCCCCCTTCTGGCTCCTGAACTAAGAAACGGCTATGCTCTCCTCTCCCATAACTCTTCACCCAGCCCACCCCCTCCTCTGCAGACCTGGGGACCTCCACACCCCTCCCCACAGTTCCTACCACTCCTCCCCCAGCCTCCAAGGGTCCTCACCCGTCCTTGACCCCTGCTCATTCCCAGGACCCTCCACACACATCTGTACTGATCTCCCTAGTTTACCTTGGCACCCCTAACCTCTCTCTGGCACCTCAAACTCTTTACTCTTCTTCCCGGGCTCCGTCTCTCTTCTGAAGTCTACCTAGTCACCCTCATGCCTGCAGTCACCCCCAAAGCCCCGCTCTGCATCCTTCTAAACCATCTCCTACAGCCCTCAGCCCACCCGCAGCGGGGCCTTTAGCCGGCTACCTCCACCTTCCCTCTGTGGTCCGAAGCCAAGCAGCTTCCCCACATCTCCACACTCTTAGAGCTGATCTGTTCCCAAGAGCCCCCAACTCCATTCCGCCCCTAGCCCTACTTTTTTACCTTCCTTGTTCCCAGGCTCCCCACCCTCATGGTCCCCACCTGCCTGTTGCTGTAGCACAACTTTTCTCTCCCGTCCCTCCCAAGGAAACATGCCCTAAACTGCCACCGAATGAAGCCTGCTCTCTTTAGCGTCCTGTGTGAAATCAAGGAGAAAACTGGTATGTTGGGTCCTCCTCGGATTCCTCCACTCTGGGATGGAGCCCTGTTCACTACAGACACAGGCCAAGAGTTTGACAACTTGGAGCCCTAAAGAAAGTGGGGGTCAGGGAGGTTGCCAGGGGGACTGGGGAGGGAACCAAAGAAATTTGGGTCTTCAGGAGGCACCCGGAGGGCTAAGAACTGGGTGTGGGGGTCCCTAAGTCCACTCACTCACATACTAGGCCTCAGCATTCGAAGCTCCCAGGAGGAGGAGCCAGTGGACCCCCAGCTGATGCGCTTGGACAATATGCTTCTGGCAGAGGGTGTGGCTGGGCCTGAGAAAGGGGGGGGCTCAGCGGCAGCAGCTGCAGCCGCTGCAGCTTCCGGGGGCGGCATGTCCCCTGACAACTCCATCGAACACTCGGACTATCGCAGCAAACTTGCTCAGATTCGCCATATCTACCACTCAGAGCTGGAGAAGTACGAGCAGGTGAGGAGAGGAGGCTGGAGGGGGTGGAGGGAAGACTCCGTTGGGGAAATCCCGAGGCCAAAGGGCTCCTCCTCACAGCCTTCTGGCCCCCACTGCAGGCATGTAACGAGTTCACGACCCACGTCATGAACCTGCTGAGGGAGCAGAGCCGCACGCGGCCGGTGGCACCCAAGGAGATGGAGCGTATGGTGAGCATCATCCATCGAAAGTTCAGTGCCATCCAGATGCAGCTCAAGCAGAGCACCTGCGAGGCCGTCATGATCCTGCGTTCCCGCTTCCTGGATGCCAGGTGGGGCCCAGGGGCCTGGGCCTGCCCCCAGCACTGGGCTCCTTCCCATTCTTCTCCAAGCCCCTGGGCCACCAAGTTGCACAACACTGAAGTCCACAACAATGGCACCCTCTGGAGTTAGGCAACATGGAGGCCCTGCTGGGACAGCAATGTCCTCCTTACCACCCTGCTCCATCCTCTGTAGACGAAAACGCCGTAACTTCAGCAAACAGGCCACTGAGGTCCTAAATGAGTATTTCTACTCCCACCTGAGTAACCCATATCCTAGTGAGGAGGCTAAAGAGGAGCTCGCCAAGAAGTGTGGAATCACTGTCTCTCAGGTATTGGGGAGGAGTTTTCTGGCAAAAACCTCTTCGATCCTACTGACTGAGGGTCATACAGAGGGAAAGGGTTCCAACTGACCCTTCTTTCTGCCCAACACCCCATAGGTCTCCAACTGGTTTGGCAACAAGCGGATTCGCTATAAGAAAAATATTGGCAAGTTCCAAGAGGAGGCAAATATCTATGCTGTCAAGACTGCCGTGTCAGTCACCCAGGGAGGCCACAGCCGCACCAGCTCCCCAACACCCCCTTCCTCTGCAGGTAGATCCTGCTGCCACCCTGGCTGGCTGTTTTGCACACTTCCTTTTTTTGTTCCTACCTCCTATCTGGGCAGGATCATAGAGTGGGGACTTCTGGGGGTGAGAGAGACCAAGCTGAGATGGGGTGAGGATGTCAGGGTGAGGAGGCCACTCCAGCCAAGTTATGTCTTGCCTTTCTTCTGGCGAGTAGCCAGGGGAGGCTTGGAAACAGCCTGACCCTTCCGAGTGTTGCAGTGTGGTCACGTGGATAATTTGTGCACAGTGGCACACTCCCACAGAGGTAGTTCAGGGGGCTTTTTGGAAACAGTTCTAGTGTGTCTCCTGTCTGCCGTCACAGGCTGTTGTCGCACATTTCCCTGATTCCCTCTCTGCTCTCCCAAGGCTCTGGAGGCTCTTTCAGTCTCTCAGGATCCGGAGACATGTTTCTGGGGGTGCCCGGCCTCAACGGAGATTCATACTCTGCTTCCCAGGTCAGATGGCCCGTATCCCCTCGAGTAGGGTTTTCCCAGACTTTGTTCTCTCTCTCTTCAGGACATAAGACTTTTTTTTTTTTTTTTTTTTTTGGTGCGGCTTCTGTGTGTCATACTCTCCGTTGATGCCCACAGGTGGAATCACTCCGACACTCAATGGGGCCAGGGGGCTATGGGGATAACCTTGGGGGAGGCCAGATGTACAGCCCTCGAGAAATGAGGGTGAGTGGATCCCTGAAGCTCCCCTCTCTCCACCTCTCACCTGGAGGGCCTTTTCCCTGGCAGTGTTGTCCCCCACACTAGGTATCAGAGCACTACCCCAACTGTCTGTTTTTTTCCAGGCAAATGGCGGCTGGCAGGAGGCTGTGACCCCATCCTCAGTGACATCCCCAACAGAGGAACCAGGGAGCGTTCATTCTGACACTTCCAACTGATCTCACCCCTCAGGGCCACCGGGGTGGGGGCTCAGGAGGTGACTCTGGAAGAGGACAAAGGCATCAGGAGGACAAACCCCAGAGGACAAACCCCAGACACAGAAGCACAAGGCAGAGAAGGGCAAATGGGGTCATCCCCTCCCTCACCAGAGTCAGTGCTGGGGGTGTTGCTTACATGGCAAGGAGAATGGGATCCCCTAAGAGGAAAGTGGGGATCTGTCTCCCCCTTTTTTCTTTTCTTTCAGTCTTTTCTCTCCCCGTTTCTTATACATACAGCCAGAATCCTATTTTTCAGATCCTTTTGTCTCTCATACACACATATACAACTATTCTCTTTCCTCCCTCCCTCCATCCCTCCCTCCCTCCCTCCCTCCCTCTCTCTCTCTCTCTAGTTTCATCCACTCTCCCTCCCCCACCCCTTATCTGCTCTGGGATCTGTGGAGAATGCCAGCCTTGCCCTATCTACCAGAGGTGCCAAAAATGGGGACACAACTTCTGGACAGAGGACCTGGGCCATGCCCCCTAGCCTCCCACCCTTTGCCCCTCCAGACGGCTTTATTACCTCATATGCAGCTCATCTTAAACCAATAGAATAGCTTGGTGGACAAGAGTGTCTGACTCAGATATCTACCTCGGAGGGAGTTTCTGCTACTTTAGGGAATTGTTGACTGGGTTTTGGGGTTGAAATTTTTTTTTCTTTTTTCTTTTTTTTTTTTAAGGAAAGAAAAAAAAACCCTGGGATCCATTATTTGGTTGGTTGGTTTTGGGTTTTTTGTTGTTCTGGCTCTTAATTTTTATTTTAGTTTGGGGAAGTAGGTATTTTCATAAATATGCTGACTTTTAATTTCTCGCTTTCCCATATTAGGGGTGATAGCTAAAGGGGTCATGATAAAAGAAAGGGGAATACACAGAACTGGTGAAGAGGCCCACCTGGCTCTAGTCCTATCCATCAGGAAGTACATTTAGCAGGGCACCAAGCCTGCCCCCCTCTAAAATCCCTTAGGTATTCTCCTTTGCTTGTAAATCCCAGGTGTTCTTTGCTTGCTCGGGCAGCTTCCAGTTGCATTTGGTGTGGAGGCTGTCGGGGGCTTGTTCGGCTGGCCTATCCTCCCTCTTCCCACAACTCTTGGGCAGGGCTAGATGCAGTAATTTTGAGGAAAGGCCACCTTCCCCTGTGACATGTCTTTAAATCTTTTTTTAAACTACTATTTGCAGATTGGAGGGGAAGAATGGGGAGGGGTTATTCTGAAATAAGTATGGGTTAGGGTGCTTGTGTATGTATCTCCCTCAATTTCCCCAGAAATGAGGTATCTTGTTTTTTTTCCTCAGTCCAAATCAAGAGGGTGGGGAGAGGAGGGAGATTCCAAAAAACCAGGTATGGGGGAAGTAAAATCACTACCACCCCATCCTTGGCTCCGAAGCCCTCAAACATCATCAGGATTTCACAAGACTGGCACCGTGGACCCCACCCGTCAGAGATCGGGCAGGACTGAGGGCAGGTTGGGATTGTGATTGGGGGGAGGGGGGAGGCAGGGGCATGGGCAGTTTTGTCCTCACTTGTAAACTTGTAGTTTCACAGAAAAAAAACAAAACTTTTAAATAAAGAGATTTCTTTTTCCCCTGGGTTTAGTTGAGAATTATTTTCAAAAACATGAGCCCCAGGGAAATATTTTTCTCTCCTAAGTTCCCAAAAGGGTTTTCCCAAAGTCCACCAGCCTTGTGATCAACACCTAGGCCCCATGTTTCAGCTTTGCCTCCTTTCCATGGGAAACAGCCTCGCCTGAACCCTGCTGCCTGGCAACCTTGCCTCCTCAGGTGGGGCTCCAGTGGTCCACCAGGTAGTCCTCAGCAGACAATGGAACACACTGGGGGTCCTAAGGGCATGAGAGACCCTACTAGGAAGTACACTCCCCACCCCCATGGATGTGGCAGTGCCCAGGAATGGGGTGATGATTGTTTCTCCGAGTACCTGAAGGACTCTTGTCCAAGAGTCATAAATTCCTAGCATTCCCTGTGCCAGGACAGGACGGGGAGATGGGGGCAGGGAAAGGGTACGGCCCCACCTAGGGCTGCGGCCACATCAGTGAGAGGCAGACAGAGCCGGGAGCCTGGACCAGGGGCAGGATGGCAGCAAGGGGAACAGCTGGAGCCTGGGCGCTGGTCCTAAGTCTGTGGGGTGAGCCACTCCCCTCCACCTGTGGAAGGCCCTGCCCCCTCCCCAGAACTTTCCTGGAACATGGGCACTGCTCTTCCAGCTCCCTTGCTCACCCTGTGCTAGTTTTCTCAGTCCCAACTCCCTTCTGGCCCCTCCACCTTGGTGCTGTCTCCCAGGGACAGTGGTAGGTGGTCAAAATCTCACAGTGCAGATCGGGAAGCCACTGGTGCTGAACTGTAAGGGTGCTCCCAGGAAACCACCCCAGCAGCTGGAATGGAAGCTGGTAAGTGGGGCTCCTGTCCTAGCCCACCCTCCACCTCCCTGCCTCAGGAGTCCTGCCCCAAACAGCCTGCACTGTTTAGCCCCTCTTCTCCGTCCCCAGAACACAAGCCGGACAGAAGCTTGGAAGGTCCTGTCTCCCCAGGGAGACCCCTGGGATAGCGTGGCTCGGGTCCTCCCCAATGGCTCCCTCCTCCTGCCGGCCATCGGGATTCAGGATGAGGGGACTTTCCAGTGCCGGGCAATGAGCCGGAAAGGAAAGGAGACCAAGTCCAACTACCAAGTCCGAGTCTACCGTAAGAGTTCCAGGGCCTTCCCCAAGGCCATCTCTCATTTAAGGAAAAGCCTTTAACCCCAGCCCTTGACATCTTGACCCCAGTGTGTAGACCTCTGACTTCGGCCCCATTCCCACAGTGGGGGTGTGAGAATCTTCAAAGCCCCAGCATCTGATTGGAATTTCCCCTCCTTCAGAGATTCCTGGGAAGCCAGAAATTGTTGATCCTGCTTCTGAACTCAAGGCTGGTGTCCCCAGTAAGGTAAGAGAAGGAATGGGGAGTAGAAAGTGATCCCGAGAATGGGAGGGGTGTAGCTGGGTACGTGTGTATGGAGTCTCTTATTTTCAAAGATGATGAGGTCACTCTTTCTCCAGGTGGGGACATGTGTGTCTGAGGGGGGCTACCCTGCAGGGACTCTTCGCTGGCACTTAGATGGGAAACCTCTGATACCTGATGGCAAAGGTGAGTCCCAAGGTTCCTCTCCTACTGCCTTTTTTCTGATCCCTCTCTCTCACACACCCTGGGATACCTTGCCTTCTCTTTCCTCCCCCATAGGAGTGTCTGTGAAGGAAGAGACCAGGAGACACCCTGAGACAGGGCTTTTCACAATCCAGTCGGAGCTGATGGTGACCCCAGCCCGGGGAGGAGTGTCCCACCCTACCTTCTCCTGTAGCTTCAGCCCTGGCCTTCCCCGGCGACGAGCCCTGCACGCAGCCCCCATCCAGCTCAGTGTCTGGGGCGAGCACAGAGGTGGGGAGGGCTCCAAGCTCGGGTAAGTACACTCTGAAAGTATGGCCACTGGGATCACACACAGGTATAACTGTCAGCCTCATGTTCCTTCCCAGCCCCAAAGCCTGTGCCTCCGGAGGAAGTCCAATTGGTGGTGGAGCCAGAAGGTGGAGCAGTAGCTCTTGGTGGTACTGTGACCCTGACCTGCGAAGCTCCCACCCAGCCCCCTCCACAAATCCACTGGATCAAGGATGTGAGTGACCCAGAAACGGGTTCTGGGAGGTAAAGAGATACATAATTGGCAACCGGGAGGGGCAAGGGAGCTCATGGAGAGAGAGGGGGGCAAGGAGCTGGGGGGGAAGAGAGAGTATATCTGAGGGTGTGAAAACAAAGACAGAAGCATGGGATATATGGACAGAGATTATAAAACAGTCTCCTGTTCCCCTTTCCCCACCCAGGGCACTCCCCTTCCCCATCCCCCCAGCCCAGTGCTGCTCCTCCCTGAGGTAGGGCCTCAGGATCAAGGAACCTATAGCTGTGTGGCCACCCATCCCAGCCGTAGGCCCCAGGAAAGCCGTGCCGTCAGCATCAGCATCATCGGTGAGACGTTGCCCTACACCCAGGGGGACCCTGTGCAGGTTCCAATTACCTATCCCATTCTGGCACTGTCCCCAAGAGCCACCCCACCCTACCCTCACTGCACCCACACCCAGGCCTCAGTTGCCCCAACCAAACCCTACCAAGAGAGCAGCCCGGCCTGCCGCTTTCCACTCTGAACTGAAGAAAGGGAAGACTTCACTGGGGCTCCCACTAAATAGCCCTCTCCCAACCTGCAGCCTTCCTTTCTGACTTGTTCTGACTTTGTCTTACAGAAGCAGGCAGGGAGGGGCCGACTGCAGGTAAGACGCTGGGTAAGGTCAGAGGAGCAGACAGACCCCAATACGACTGGAGGGACGGTCAACAAAAAAGGAATCGTGAGTGGTGGGGCTGCGTCCTCAGTCCTCCCTGTTTCCCCACAGGCTCTGTGGGAGGGCCTGGACTGGGAACTCTAGCCCTGGCCCTGGGGATCCTCGGAGGCCTAGGGGCAGCGGCCCTGTTCATCGGGGTCATCATATGGCAAAGGCGGCAACGCCAAGGACAGGTGAGGTGAGTAAACCCAACACGTCAGGCTTGGGGCTTCCGAGCAGTAAGGAGAGGCGTAGGGGAAGTGCTAGGATCCATGTGCAGAACTCTCCCCAATCTTCCTCCCCAGGAAGGCCCCAGAAAACCAGGAGGAGGAGGAGGAAGAGCGTGCAGAGCTGAATCAGTTGGAGGAGCCCGAGGCAGCTGAGAGCAGTGCGGGAGGGCCCTGAGGAGCCCACAGCCACCCCCATCCCTCAGCTCCCTTTCCTTATCCCCACACTGTTGTGGCCCCAGACCAGTTCTCCCTTGTATAACCTCTACCCACCTTGCCAAACTTTCTTCCACAACCAGAGCTTCCCATGAATAGCGATGAGTAAACTCCTGACATATCTTGCCCCTTTGCTCTTGTGTGTGTGATGCCCTCACTCCCTGCACTTCTGAGAGCCTTGAAGGAGAGGGGCTCACCTACACACTTCCCCACACCACACCAAACATCTACTCAAAGCGGGGAGATGTTCCTGTGTGCGAAGGAAGCAGGGGAGGACAAAGGTGGGCAGAGCTCCCGTCAATACATCTCACCTTGTTTATTGGATTTGTAATAAAGAGAGTAGTGAGGGAAAAGAAGCATTTAAAATCAGAACCCATATTAGACACTGGGGAGAGAAAAATTAAATTAAATCAACAAGGGGGATGTGGGGGAGAGTCAGAGGGAGCCTTGCCCACCTTTCAACATCAAGTCAAGAAATGTGGGGGAAAGCAAAGGATGAGGAGAGAAGAGAAACAGACCTTCTCTTCAGTCCATCCTCCTCTCCCAGAGCTGGGAGATATGCTGCTACCGAGTAAGAGTGTGCAGCTGAGAGCAGATGCTTCTCCCATCCTATGCAGAGACATCCTCCCCACACACTCTTGGAGAGTGGCCATGGTTGGCCTTAGCCCACAGAAATGGAGGGGCTGTGGGGAGGGTCCAGGAGTAAGGAAGGGTCAGCAGGGACCCCAAATACTGATTCTCCACTGGCTGGAGGTGGGCAGAAAGGAGACACAGCTCAAATACTGAGCAGCCAGAAAAAGAAGAAGATGGCAAGAAACAGGAAGAGGGAGTCCTGCCAGCTGTAGGCCGGGTGACCCTGTCCCAGATCCACACCTGTAGGAGAAAGGAAAGCTGTGGCAGAAGCACCCACTCCAGAGCCAGGAGGGGGTCTGAGGGGATTCAAGGGGCTCCCTGGTAGGGGCTGAGGGAAGGCTCTTACCTGCACCCCGGCGGAATGGCTCATGGGTATTGAAGACGGTGGTGAAAAATCCAAAGGGAAAAGCACCAACACCAAATGAGAAGTGAAAGCCCCCAGTATCACCGAATGGCTGGAATCCCTAAGGAAAGAGAAAAAGTCAGAGTGGAGCTAGGCAAGTCTTTAGCAAAGAAGGAACACAATCAGACAAGACTCACCCCTCTGCCCTCTGGAGCTGGTCGCTGGCCCTGGGGGCGAGGTGGAGTTTTCAATCTGAGGGAGAGAAGAGGAACATCAACAGGAAATATTCTCTCCACTTCCACACCCCAGCACCAGAGAGGAAGTCTTCCACCTTCCCTCAGCTCCCTCCTCTCTCACCTGGGATCCTGGGGCTTCTGACTCCCTCGCCCATAAAGGGGAACAACCTTTTCTCTGCTGATCCCAGCTTTACACACTGGGCACTCTTGCCGCTCTGGCCGCGTCTCCAGCCACTGGGGGGAAAATGAAGTGGTTTCCAGTACACAGCAGGGTCTTCCAGCTCCTCAGACCTCCCCCAATTCCCTCTTCATCTCCTCTGAGTACGCACCTGATGAAGACAGGGCCAACTGGATGGGGGAGGTGGGGGAGAAAAAGGTCAAACTAGCTACAGGAAAGAGAGACACAGACCCGACCTCAGAGTCCCATCTCACTCCCGATCCCCACGTATTATCAGCTGTTTCTTTTCATATTTTCCGCCACCTCTGCTATGCCAGCCCACTTGGCCTTCCTGATCTAAAGCTTCATCCATCCTCAAATTGCTCAACCCTCTCCTCTCCCCAAAACATGCGTGCGAACACACACAAACACACACCCTCATCCCCTCCTTTCTCCTTCTGACTTAATTTCCAATTCTCTTCAACCACCCCTTTCCATATTTCCTCTCTCAGTCCCAGCCCTATCCTTGCCCCCATTACTCTCAAACCAAACCTCATAACTAGCACCCTCCCCCACTACTCCTTTTCCTCTCTTCCAGGCCCATTAAAGTCCCTACTGGTACAATCCTTTAAACTCTCAAGACTCTCCCTCCAAGTGCCCCGTCCCCAGGGTATACCACACCCTACCATTCCTCACCTGAATGTGATCCCACATTCCAGGTGTTCCCCATTCAACTAATGCCTCCCCTATCCTTTGAGTCTAATCTGCTTCCACCCACATAGCTAAGACCCCTCCCCTTCTCTGGGGTAAGGTGGCTCGGGTCTTACCTGTACAGATGTGCGGTGGCTGGCCACCCTCCCACTCCACTTCCTCTTAACACACCATACTTTCCAGCTGCTATTTTCTATGCCTCTCCTTTCACAGGTCTCGTCTGTACAGACGTGACCCTCCCACCCACATGTACCCGAAAAGACGTATGTCCCCTTCTCGGGGCTCAACTGTATGATTCCCCCCCCAGACTCCTCCGTATGGAGGTGAGCCCCATTCCTTTCGCCCCCTTCCCCATTCTCACCAGTACAGGTGGCCACACACACTGATCACAGCTTCCCGAGCAGTCTCCAGACATATATTACATTCGAAGGTCGCGCCCGCCCCGCCCCGCTGGCGGTTTGTCCCTTCGGGGCCCCCGTCCTCCTCCGCTGCTGCCATGGCCAGTTCAGTTTCGCCCCCCACGTACCCCTTAATCCCCACAAACACACATACACAAGCCCCAGCAAACAAGAAACCGCCTCCGCCGCACGATCGTTGGGGAGGCTTCAAGGTTTTTTAATCACGATTGGCCTGACTGCCTGCCAATCACACAGGATTCAAAAGAAAGGATTGGCTCAGAGGTGGAGGGTGAAAGAGGTTTGGGTCGTCCTGCCCTTTGCACAATGACTATTGGCTTACACAGTCGCAATCAGTATGCAATGCCAAACTGGTAACGCGACGCCTTACGTCCTGCCGCCGGGCCAGGGAAGGCTTTATTCGCCTGGGTAGCTGTCAGTCATATTCAAAGGCCAGAAACAATTGGTTCGGGACTACACAGACCTCGCCCATATAAACCGCGTCCTTTCCTTCACCGCCGCTGTCAGGGGCTGTCCGGCTTCCTATTGGACTTTGGAGCTTATGGCTTCAAAGCAATTGATTGGCTAGACTCGACGGAAAATGGTGGTTAGGTAAAATGCGCGTGTGCAGCAGGCGGCGGGAAGGAGTGGACCAATCCTTTGAGAGTTGAGCATTCTCTGGCCTCGTCCCTTCACCGCTATATTGTCGCCATGGTGACTGTCCTACAATTGGCTGGGTTTGGGGTGGTTCAAAGGACTCGGCTCAGCCTCATCCGGGTGTGGTCCCTCTCTCCTGATTGGTTCGTTTCTTTCTCCCCTAATTGGCCGGGATCGGAAAAGACGGCGAAGAGCTCCGAAGAGGGCAAATACCAGGGTCGCAGGGTCCAAAATGGCTTCGGCCTCCTTCGGTGACGTAGAAAGGAAAACTTGGGTCCGCCCCTCCCTCTTAGTGAAGAAGGGAGAACTGGGATTAGCCCGACGTTTGGACGCTGCAAGCATCGACTTGCGGCCCTGGTGTTAACCCACCTCCCTCAGCTGGACGACTCAGCCCGCTCCTCTTTAGGTGACTTACAGAGCGGAACTAAACTAAAGGCCCATCCCTTTTTCAAGTGACTCGACTCCGTTTTAAACCTTAATAGCAGAAAAGGCCTAGCTCCTCCCCTTTGTGAGTGGGTGCTGAAGAGGCAAGGCCCGCCCCTTTATAAGACGACCCTCGGCGGAATGGGGTTAGGCCCGCCCCTTCCTTCTTGTAAGATGTCCTGGAGAACTGGGGTCTTCCTCATGGGCTGGACCCCCGGGACTTAGGCAAGCTGCTTCAGAGCTCGGGACTTTCTTACGAGTTTGGGGCCTTTGTTCTTCAGTCAGTGACCCTCATTGTGGCCCGAGGAGCAGAACTAGGTAACACTCATCTCACTACCAGTGCTTTTTACATCTTCCTCAGGGCGTGTAAACTCAAGGCAAAGGTGTGTCGGGGCGGGGCAGACCTGGGCTGAGGGCAGTTAAGCAACAACCTGGTAAAAGCAGGGAAGGTGAGGGTTCAGGAGTTCTGTAGAGGTTTGGGGGAAAGTTTTTGAAAAGAGGTGACCAAGAAAGAGGTAGTCATGGAATGATCCTGGTAAAGGGATAATGGCAATTTGGGGAGCACGGGCTGGAGACGAATCTAGGTACATGGCTACAAAGTTTAGGAGGCATACTTACCCCGGAGAAATCAACATTCTTCCTCACAATTTTTTTTCCCAAAAAAGCAAACCTAATGCCCAATTTCCATTGTAAGAATAGATGCACCCAGGTTCTGTGTTGGGGAGAGAGATTGTCTCAGCTTGGGTAAGGAAACTGATAGGAAGGAATTAGGTTGAAGAGCTTGGAAAGACAGGTAGGGAGAGGGCCTTAGAGTGTCCTTTCTCTTTAAAGAGGCAGGCGGAGTTGGACTGCTGGGAGGTCGTAGGTAGTAAGGGGACAAAGGGCAAAGAGACCACACTAGAGGGCTGGGGGGCGAGGTGAGGTGAAATGGAGGCCTGGAGGGACAAAAAGAGGTGAAGGACTCTGCTTAGCATATGGTAGATGCTTGATAAATATTTGGAATTGAATGGAGGACAGGAAAGGGGGTCTGGGAGAACAGTTGGAATAAGCAGCAGCAGATATGGGAGCTAAGAAGAAAGGAAGAAACCCAAGAAAAAGCGACAAAAGGACAACTGACGAAGTCTGAGAAGGAGAAAAAGGCCAAGAAAGGAATACAGCACGTAGGGGCACACAAGTCAAGTTTGCTGAAAAGGAGTTTTATGGAGGAAAAAAGATGCAGCTGCAGCCAAAGGACGGAACAGGCAGGACCCAGCTCTGGGAGCGGAGCTAGCGAGAGAAGACTGGGAGATGTGGGAAGGAGAGGCCTAGGTGCCTGGGAGGCGATTGGCCAAACAGGCCGCCCATCACCGCCCCCTACTTCCTGACCAGCCCCGGAAACCAGCAGGCGTTGGGGACGGGGGGCGGGGGGGGATAGCGGCAGCGGGAGCCCTAGCCCTCAGAGAGACAGCAGGAAGGGAGGGAGGGAGGGAGGGAGGGAGCTGGGGAGACAACCCCCCACCATTCCCACCGCTATGGGCCCAGACTCCCACTCTCACCTCCCCTCCGTCGGCCGGGGCTAGGATACCCCCAAATCCTATCGTCCCCTTGGCACCGACACCCTGACCGAGGCAGAGACACAGCCACCCATCACCACCGCTGCCGAAGCCTGGCTGGGGAGGGGGCCACCTTCTTAGGCCCCCCTCCCCACTGAGGTGGGGGCAGGAAAGGGAGGGGGAAGGGGAGGGTGCTGAAAGGGACATGGAGGAGAGGGTGGGAGAGAGATTGGGTCTGGGAGGGCGGACTGGGGAGAGGGTTGTTGGGTAAAGGATGAGAGCCGACTGGGGAGAGGGGTCTGAAAGGGAGAAAGGACGGAAGAGACGGGGGAGGAGAGATGGAGACCCTGTGAGCTGGGAATGGGGTGTGTACAGAGAATCCTGGAGAGAGAATTCCTGCACCTTCCCCAATTCCTTTCCTTGCCCTTTGACCCCACCTGACTCGAGGGCTGTGGCTGGGAAATGGTGATTTATTGCCCGTCTTACCCCAGCAGAATTTGCTTCCTAGGAATGCCCCTAGACAGGCCTGTTTCTGTCCAGGCACAGGGCCTCTTGTTTTTCAGTGGCATTCTGCACTGCTAGACCCTTACTGACACTCAGATGCCTTGTGGGGGCCATGTTTTCTAGGTTGAGTCTATGTACCTTTGACATAATTCATGGCTTGTGTGCAGCTAGGTTGTCCAATGCTGTCCATGGGCTGTGGAGAAAGAGTGTGTTATTTTCCACCAGAATTGCCCATTCTCGTGTCTTACGTCCATGTCTCACATCTGTCTTGACATATTCAAGTGTGTGAGTTTTCATGTACATATTACACCTATTGTTGATTTCATGTTTCATGCGTGTTATTTTTCTGCATGTTTACTTGAGCATGTAGAGATTATAGCTTGTTTTCTTGGGCTCACATGTTTTGTCTGTATGCAGCAACCTTCACGTGTGGGACCCATGGCCTGTCTGACTAGCACACGCTCCTTTCATGAACTGCATATGTTTTCCCAGTCAGGGCTCACTCTGCATGTATGCATGCCCCTTCACGTGATATGCTGGTAGGCCATCTCCAAAGCATATGTGCTTATGGTTACACATACTATTTATTTCTAATTTTCTTGGCAGTATATCTTGGAAACCATGTGCTCATTAACTCGCTCCATTGTGTTTATAAATTCTTAGATATTTCTTCTCCAGAGAGGACACTTAATATTACACATTAGAGAGGGTAACTGGGCCTCCATCGCCCCAAAGAACCAAGCCTTTCCTTGCTGACCTCTGTGGCCTGTGTCTCTTCCCGCACATTCTCTCTCTAGTGGCTGTGTACAACCTGAGTTCGTGGAGCTCAGTGCATGCCATAGGGTCAGCCCTGCCATGCACATTATCTGTCCCTAACTCTGCACTGTTGGCATGTATTTAATGATAGCAGCATCTTTCCCCGTGGCATGTTAATCCCCACTCTGTATATTTCTCTTGTGTGTATAGTGATATGTACCATCTTGATTGTTGTCACTCTACTTTAACTGTGGCCAGGTATCACATGTATATATTGAGAGTAGGTTACTGTAAGCTTGGTGTGTTTACTGCTTTCTCAGTAACTTTTTCATAGTTAGTAGTCCTCAAGAGGGTAACTGTCTAATGTTCAGAACCGTCATCTCTGTCATTATTCATGCTTGTGCGGGTATGTGTACAGCCTTATGATCTGTTCGGCAAATGTTTATGAGCCCTTCTCTGCCTCCTTCTGTCATGGGCATTGGGGATAAGACAGCGTCCCTGTTCTCAAGCTGCTTGTAGATTAAGAGGGAAACAAAAATGTTGGTGAGCAGTTAAACACAGTGGTGTCAAGATCAGTGGTTCTCAAACTCACCTGGAAGGCTTGTTAAAATACAGATTAATGGGCCCAACACCCAAAATTTCTGATCCAGGAGATCTGGGGTGAGGTCCAAGAAGTTGCATTTCCACACTGAGAACCAGTGATTAAGATAAACATGTAATGAAAGACCAGGCCTGATGGGGTTCAGGAAGACCTCCAAAATGTGACACTAAGTGAGCTAGGTGAGGCAGGTGAAGGAGGTGAAAGGTCATTCCAGCCAAAGGGAACAGCATGTTCATGACACAGAAGCCTGGAAGATCACGGTGTGTCTTAGGAACTGAAGTAAAGCAGTTTGGGGTAAAGAGGTGTTAGTAGGCATGTGGCTGAAGATGTAAGCAGAAGTCAGCTTGTCAAGAAGGGCTTTTAGGCAAGACAAGGGTATGCTCACATTTGTACCACAGAAAAATCTCTGGCTGCCATGTGGAAGAGGAATTGGAGGGGCCGAGTTGGGAACCTGTTGCAAATAGTCCAGAGGAGAAACATTGCTCCAGACTTACAGGGGCAGTGGGATGGGGCAGCTCCAGAGCCTACCATTTTAGTTAGAACAGGCAGAGACTCCTATTTCCTCCATTGCCTGTTACCTTTGCTCTTGGCAATGGGCTTACCCTTGAGTACAACCCTTCCTGTCATTGCAGAGGTGTGTCTTTGGCCTTGATATTATTTGCCTGAACAACGTTTTTGTGAATTGTGACCCTGGCCCCAGAAGTAGGGCAGCAGAGTGAAGGAAGAAGGAAGAGCCTAGAAGGCAGGCTCTGGGTGCCTGCCCATCTTCCTCCTGAGCTCTTTCCTCTCCCGGGGCAGGTGGCATGATATCCCTTTTACTCTCTGCCCCCTTTTTATTTCACTTGGCAAGGCCTTACCCTCTGTACCTGCCTGACCAAACTGCCTCTGGTGTCGCTGGAAGGGAGGGAAGGAGTGGTGGGATTCCCTTACTTGTCTGTGGAAGCAGGATTGATAGATAGACTTACTCCTGGTATGTCCATGGCTTTATCTGGAACAAGGGCGGTGAGGTTGCCTAGGTGGAGAGGGATTTTTCTAGGTATGCATTTCTAATCTTTCATCTGTCACTGAGTGTAATTATAAATTTGTGTATGTGCGTGAACCAGCCTGGCTTTGTGTGTCTGTGTTTGCATAGTGACAGCCTTTATTCTTGTCAGTCAGCCCTTGAGAATGTCTGTGGGTGTTGTGTGACTTCCGTGACTTTCACTGTATCTGCTGTGTGTGCACCTGTGTATATGCATACAGGCGGCAGTGTGACTGGGTGGTTAGGGGCACAAGCTGCTTAGGTTGAAACTAGGAGGTGCCTCTGAGGAGCCATATCACCTCAGGTAAGTTATTTAACCTCTCTGGGCCTGTTTCCTAGAAAATGTAAATTTTGTGGTTTAATACAGTGTATAGACCAGCCCTAACACAAATGTAATGCAAGCCACAAATTTTAATTTTTTGGTAAAAAATAAGAGGGGTGAAATTAATTGTAATATACTCTTGAAACCAAAACTTTGTAATTTCAAATTGTAATTGATATAAAAGGTTTTCGTTTAAAGTTTTTGAGCTCTGATGTGTATTTTACATTTCCAGCACATCTCAGTTAGGACTAAGCCACGTTTCAGGTGCTCAGTACCCTTATGCGGCCGCTGGCTGCTGGATTGGACAGCGTACGTGTAAACCCTTATAAAACCCTAAAGCTGCTAGTGTTCGCATTCGTTTTTATTGTCCTTTGTTTATCACACATCTGTGACTTGTAGTTGTACATGTCTCACGTCTCTTGTGTATCTGAAGTTAATCTGGATACTTCAGAGAGAGGTATGGGAGACCAGTCCTGAGCTCCCCACTACCTCCATCCTAGAGAGGCTTCCCGGGTGGGTTTCAGTGGGACCCGTGGCCCCATCCTGTGTCTCCTGCCTTCTGCACCTCATCTGCCCCACTCACTCCAGGAATCAGACCCACTGTCCCTCGCCCTATCCCTGCAGGTAACCAGAATGGAGCTGTGGCCAGGGGCATGGACGGTGCTGCTGCTGCTCTGCCTGCTGCTGCTCTTCCTGCTACCCACCCTGTGGTTCTGTAGCCCCAGTGCCAAGTACTTCTTCAAGATGGCCTTCTACAATGGCTGGATCCTCTTCCTGGCCGTGCTCGCCATCCCTGTGTGTGCTGTGCGAGGACGCAATGTCGAGAACATGAAGTGAGGGCCAGGGGTGTCGGATGATGAGGGAACCTAAGGGTTGGAAGTGAACAGTGGATGGGGAAGGCATGTGTTGGGTAGGGAAGACTGAGAGAGTCCAGGAACAAGGGAGGGTAGAGGGGAGCTGAGGCTTGTAGGTGGATGTTGGTGGATCCTGCTGGAACCGCTTGCCCTGACAACCCCGTAGGATCTTGCGTCTGATGCTGCTCCACATCAAATACCTGTATGGGATCCGAGTGGAAGTGCGAGGGGCTCACCACTTCCCTCCCTCACAGCCCTACGTTGTCGTCTCCAACCACCAGAGCTCCCTCGACCTGCTTGGTGAGACCCTCATAGAACGCACACACACACCCCCCGCCCCAGCCATGCCCGTCCTCCTGGAACCTTTCCCAGAATCATCTCTCTTAGAGTTGCTCAGCTTCCCCTCATCTGGGCCATGGCCTTCTTTCCCTCATAAGCAGTGCGGTAGACCTTTAGTCACCCTTCCCTCCACTCGGGGCTTCCCTGGCCCTGCCCCCCAGTCTCCCTCTTCCTTTATATCCAGGCACTAGTAGACCTGTGCGAGGTGGGCTGCTCCATCCTGATGCTCACCCCACCCCCACCTCTGCCCAGGAATGATGGAGGTACTGCCCGGCCGATGCGTGCCCATCGCCAAGCGGGAGCTACTGTGGGCTGGCTCTGCTGGGCTGGCCTGCTGGCTGGCTGGAGTCATCTTCATTGACCGGAAGCGCACTGGGGATGCCATCAGTGTCATGTCTGAGGTCGCCCAGACCCTGCTCACCCAGGACGTGAGTCACCCCGAGAGCATGAGGGGTATAAGGTAGAACAGTCGTAAATAAAGTGATAAGCAGGGCCAAGGGGGCCTCAGAAGTCCCATTACAGCATCACAGCCATTTTGCAACCCTTCTGTGTGTCTGTCTTCCTTGACCCTCTCTCTTCCCCAGGTGCGGGTCTGGGTTTTTCCTGAGGGCACGAGAAACCACAATGGCTCCATGCTGCCCTTCAAACGCGGCGCCTTCCACCTTGCTGTGCAGGCCCAGGTGATTACTACCTCGCCTGCTGCTGCTCAGCCCCAGCCCCCCACTATCCCTTCCTCTCTAATCGAGGCTTGTCATGGGGATCCCAGAAGAGAGCCATGGGCTGATCACTTTCCCCCTTCCCCAGGTTCCCATTGTCCCCATCGTCATGTCCTCCTATCAAGACTTCTACTGCAAAAAGGAGCGTCGCTTCACTTCAGGTGAGGGCTCTGAGCAAATCTGGGGGTGGGGGCCCAGAAAGGTCATGGCAGCTGCTGAGGGACATCCCTGTAAAGCAGAATCAGTCCGTCGGAGCTGTGAGATGTCCACAGGACCATCTGCCAGTAAGTATTTATTAAGCACCCACCATACCCTGCTAGTTACATTTGGTCCCTCCAAAAAAGGCCATTGCTACACTGCGGCAAAGATAAGGCCTGTGTGTGCAAAGCTGTAACACTCAACAGAAAGTGCTAAACCTAGATAGTGGGGGTTGGAAGGGTCCCATGTCTGGACTGGGGTTTGAGGAAGGCTTTATGCAGGAGGGCCGCAAGGAGCAGGTGGCATCTGGTGAGCAGAGGCAGTTGTCCAGGGTCGGAGGAAGAGCGCCGAAAGGTTGAGGGGAGTAGCTCGAGAGCTCAGAAACTGGGCCCAAGCTGTGGGCAAAGTCCTGGGCAGACAGGCCCTGATTGTGCTCATCCCCTTCCTAGGACGATGTCAGGTCCGAGTGCTGCCCCCAGTGCCCACAGAAGGGCTGACACCAGATGATGTCCCAGCTCTGGCTGACAGAGTCCGGCACTCCATGCTCACTGTTTTCCGGGAAATCTCCACTGATGGCAGGGGTGGTGGTGACTATCTGAAGAAGCCTGGAGGAGTGGGCGAGGCCCAGCTCTGAGCTCCCCTCCCATCTATTCCCCACCTTCCTCCACACACCTTCCAGCTCAGTGGGTTCTAAAGCAGGGCCAAACTATTATTCATTTCCCCTCTCCCTGCTCCCTGCCCTCTTTGGAATCTTCAGCTTCTGAAGTGAATGTCTCTGCCCACCCCAGCTCTCCCCTTGAACTCTCTTGCCTCAGTGCAGTCTCCACTCTGACCCCCGCCCACCTCCTGTGCCATCATGTCTGTGAGACAGTTGCTTCCCCTTCATCTTCAGTGGCTCAGGCTACACATGGGTGGGAGCACGCCATCTGTCCCCATTGGACCTTCCTCCTTTGTGGTCTTCTCTCCCTCTCCATCCCGAATTGACCAGTGGACTTGTCCATTCTGTGGAACAACTCCCCACCCCTACGTCCGTGGATTTCAGTGGATTCATCTGTTTATGAGGAGGACTCCTCATGCTGTGCCTGGAAGCTGGTGCCTGGAACACTCCTCCCAGGCTCCTGGGAATACTTCTCAGCACCTTCACCCCTCTTCCCCACGGAGCCTCCTTTCAGTGGAGGCTAGACTCTTCTCACTCAAAGGTCTCATCCCTGCCCATGCTCAGGTGCCCAGGAGTGAGCACCGTTCTGGATGCCAGTTTGGTCTTCACATTTCTGCTTCCCCTGTCCCCATGGTCCATTTCTTCTGTGGCCCTGGCTCCACCTGTCCCCCTGCAGGCCTGCTCTACCATTCTAACCAGACAAGGAGCAAGAGGCAGCCAGCAGGTGCTGTACTCACTGCTCCCCGGAGGGCTGGGGGGAAAAGTACTGAACCCTGGATGAAGGGGATGGCTTTTAATTTATTTCTTTCTTTTGAGGTTTTACCCCCTCTGAGCCAGTTTTCATTTCCTGCCTCTGGCATTATCCACTCCCTGCCTCCTATCCCAGACCTCTGCCCACAACAGGCAGAGGCTGGGAGCAAAAGGAGAGGGTGGGACTTAGTTTTATGTAATTGGTTTTTATTAATTATCTGGATAACAGCAAGGAACCATAATAAAGATTGAGAAATCTGGACACACTAGCCGAGTTTGTCAGTTGAAGAAGCTGTTCCCACCCCACCCCCCAGGCAATCTGCCACAGCTGGAAGACTCAGGCCCACCAAGGCACTGCTCCTAAGTGGCAGATTACCTTACCTCCTGCACCCAGCTGGTGAATCCCAAAGGACTAGCGTGGGTGCAGTTTCTGTGTAAAGTAGGGGGCAAGGGGTTCTGCAGAGATCTTCATCGCCTCCCGTGAAGAGCTGGGTCCAGGCTATTGTCCTCACAGGAGCCTGGTTAGTGACAAGGAGACAGGCACACATGTTGGCCGTGGACTGCCTCCAACCTGGAGGAGGTGTGAGTACTGGGGAGATTGACTTTCACACCCAACAATAAGTGAAACCACCAGTTTGGGGACAGTGCCAGAAGGGGTGGTGAAGTACAGATATATGGGGGCGGTATGGGGAGGGTGAGTGTTGGGGAAGGGTTTTGGGGAAAGAAACTGAACTGGGAAAAGTTGGGGGTTGCGGATCCCAGCAGAGAGGGTCACAAGGACTCACAGGCACCTAGCCTCTCCTCCAGCAGCAGCACCTGGTCGCTGAGAGACTCTATCCTGTCGCCCCAGCCCCACAGCTCTGCCACCTGTTCGGGCTGCAGGTCTTTGGGAGGCAGGGGCAGCACCGCTGGGACCCCGGCAGCCCACTTTAAAGGAAAAGATGCCTCAGGGTATTGGGGATGGGGCATGCCCCACCCAATGGGTTCGGCCCCAGGTACCCAGTCTCACCTGTTCTAGCCGTTCCAGGCGCCCTCGCAGCTCACGAATCTCCCGCTTCAGGGCATGCTTATCCTGCTCCGCTTCCTGAACTGGGACAAACGAGAGCGTGACCACTGCCCGGGCCCTGCCACTGGCCCGGCCCTTCCCGTGGCCTACACTCCCGCTGCTCACCCGTCACACTAAAGATGCTGGCACTAGTTGGAGGCTCCTGGGACCCCTCTGCACAGGTGCGCCTGTCCGGGCCCAGCACCAGTCCGTGTGGGCAGCCACAGATGAAGCTGCCTGCCGTGTTCAGACAATGGTGCGAGCAGAGGATGACGCTAGTTCTACATTCATCCACATCTAGTTAGCGGGAAGAAAAGGGGGCTGAGGGGGTGGGGTGGCGCCCCGGTGGGCAGGGAAGGCCCAGCGCCACCGTAGGGGAGGGCAAGCCAACTCACCCACGTGACAATGCTTCCCACCCCAGCCCGGGGCACACTCGCACTGGTCAGGCCGAATGCAGACACCTCGGTTCACGCAGGGCTTAGCGCAGATGGCTGCGGGCGCAGGAAGGGCTGTTTGGAATGGGGCGCCGGCGACTGGCTTCCTAACCCCTGGGACGCACCTCCCTGAGTCCCAGGAAGAGCCAGCCTCACCTTCATCGCAGGTGAGCGCCCCTGGATGACGCTTCTTCCAGCCCTGGCAGCACACGGCATGTGTCTGCTGCACCTCCCGCCTCACCTCCCGCCACGCCAGGCGGTAAGTGGTCCTGGAACACAGTGTCCAACTGCGGACCCTGGCATATGGATCCTGGTTGGGGTTCTTGGGGCTCCTCTTGAAAGACTCTGGAATCCAAGCTCTCCGCCCCTCACCTGTACATGCTGCAGACGCGCCTTCCAGCACACAGGGTAAGGTAGGGCTTATATACTGGTTGGCTGTAGGACTCGTTGTACCGCAGCGGGACCACCAGTGTCTGCTTGGAGCAGACTCCCTGACTGTACCCATGTAGGAGAAGGTAGGAAACATTCAGTGACCCAGACCCTGGGGAGCCTGAATTCTAGATCCCTCTAGGCTCACTGAGGCCCAGTCTGACAGCCTCACCCCCACTCTAAACTTCTTTGTTTTGCCAGCTGTGAAGCCCCACCCCCAGGTTTCCTTAAGACCTCACCCTGCCCGTGCCCCCTCTGTTGTCACCTCTCTTTGAGGGATCCACCCTTGGACCCTTCGCCTGACATCAGTAGGAGGAAGAACGAGAGTCCGCCTAAGAGAGTGCTGAGCTCGGCCCTGGACCCCATGACTCTCCTTGACGCCAGACTGCCCCGCCAGCTGCAGGCAAGAAGAGATGAATGATGGCCCTTCCCGCCCCTATTCTCCAGGTGTAGCCCCTCCCAAGCAGTCTGCTGGTGCCCTCTCAGGGTGACAGGGCATTTATTTGTACACACTCGCACTAGTCACCAGGACTGCCAACACCTGCAGGCACATTTACCTACCAGCACCCTCTTTTAGCACATGCACGGCCCATGCAGCGCTGTGCATGCTCACACCCGACACATTCCCTCCCTTCCTTCTACACACACAGCTAACCCTCCCCTCATGGCCCTCCAGTCTCTAACATGCCCTCTTTCTACCTTCAAAACTTCAGGTATTCACCACTACACCCCCTTCTTCCCTGCACACAAACCCACACACCTAGAAATGCCATACCTTAAACACAGTCCTACTACCCGCCACACACACCTCACTATCACATACACCTCTTACCCGGCAACACCCCCAATTCACACTCACTCTGAGGCTCTGAATGACCCCCCCCACTTTCCCCATTGGCATTCTCTCCCTACCTGCCTTTCTCTCTCTCCTGGAAACTTCAGGCCACCAGCTTCAGCAGCAGCAGCTCAGACTGGTGGGTAGGCTGGGCTGCTGCAGAGAGGAGGGGCTAGGCCACACAGAGTCCTCCCCTTCCTGCCCCTTCCCACAGGCATCCCCCATAGCTCCAGCTTGGTCTGCTCAGTGGGTCCAAGTCCTACCACCTTCACCCCACTCCAGCAAAGGGCCCCCTTGAAGTATCTTCCAAACTTGAGGCCCCTTATTTCTGGAACCCTTCCCAAATCAGCAGAGGCTATTGGCTAAGTAATACCACCAGTACCCTTGGCCCTTGCCACCCCTTTAAACCCAACACAGAGTTGGGGAGAACTGGGGAGCAGGGGGAGGAAGCTGGCGGAAAACAAAGTGGGGTCACATGACAGGAGAAGAGGCAAGGTCAGCTGAGGAAAGAAAGCGAGGGAAGTCATCACAGAGGGGCAAGGAGGCAACCCAGGGCACTAAGAGGAAAACTGACCCCATTTCTTGATGACATTTGTTAGGGCCTGGCGGGGGCGGGGGTGGGGCACAGTTGAGTCAGCCACAGTCCCCATGCCGGAGCAGACAGGGCCCTATTGTGTCTACCAAAATTCTTTCTTTCAAGGAAGAGGAGGCTCATTGTCCAGCCCCTCACCCAGTTCTGGTCTACAAAGGTTGGGAAAAGGCTCAACAAATGCCCACCCTGACCCTTAGCCCCCTCATCTAGCCTGGGGGTAGCAGGGACATTCTATCCATGAAGCTGAAGCATAAACCACTGGAGGGAGCCCTGGCCGCAGCCTCCCAATCTTAGGCTGGAGAAAGAGAGCTGTCCTCAGCAGGAAAAAACCCACAGGGAATCAGGAACCCAAACAGAATGGGCATTGAGAGAGCAGAAACACCAAGGTCCCACCCCAAACCAGGTATTCAAGCACCCAGGCCTTGGGCTCTCCATTCCCACCCTTTTTGGGGAGCCAGGACCCCCTCACCTGGAAATGAGCCAAGCCACATTGAGGAAATGGAGCTTTATTTCCATAAATACTGGGGTAACACCCATTCAAGGGTAGCTAAAATAGGGGCTGGGGCCTCAAAGAAATGGCTCCCAGAGGGTACCCCAACACTGAACATAGGGACTGGGGGATCCCCAAACCTGAGATGGGCCTTGCAGGCCACAGATATTCCCCAACACTGACACTTCAAGAATGGAACTGTCCCCACAGGGGAGCCTCAGGACCCACTCTCATGGGTAGTTCTTCCTGGGCACGGGAGGGCTGACGACAAGGGAGCATGGGAGAACAGAAGCTAACAATGTCCTGAGCAGACTGGAAGGAGACTTCTGTGGAGGGCAGGCTGGGTTCGTCTCCTGTACAGCCAGAGATGGAGGAGCAGCCACAAGTTAAAAACCTGGTTTCTCACTTCCCAGCCTCAGCCTTGGGAGGGTGGGAGAGCATGGAGCAAAACCCCAAACTGAATACATGAGGTGGGGAAGACCAAGATGGGTCATTCACAGAGCAGAGGCGGGGATCCCAAGAGCCCTGGTTGGTGGTGGCAGTTTCAGGCAATGACATAGTCACAGGCACAAAAGAGCCTGATGTCTGCTTTCCAAGGCCACCACTTGGTCTCTAGGCCAGTGAGTTCCTAGAGGATCCCTGAGGATGTCCTCAGGAGAGCCAAGGTTCAATGCAGGTCTCATAAAGGGTGTGGTTGGAGTGCCAGGCTGTGTGGGCAATCCCAGCCATTGGGCACCTCACTATGGCCCCCCGGGCCAAGAGAGTCTTCAACCCAAAAGAATCCCGAAGATAAACCTTTGAGGTGGGTGAAGAGACATGGAAGAAAGACACAGGGAGAGACAAAGTGAGTTCCTGCTGGTGTCTCAGGCCCCCTCCCCACAGGGTGAACCCTTCAGCTCACGGGTCAGTAGCAGGGAGGGCTACGGATTGAGCTGGAACAGGGCATAAAGAAATCCCAGAGACTCACCAGTTGCTCCTCCATCTCCAAAACCGTCTCATTCTCATCATAGAAACCAAAGAAGCTACAAAGAGATGGGGGTGGGCTATTATCAGGAAGAGCTAGAGAAAATCAAAATATTTAACTAGACATCATGTACCCCATGAGGTGACACACTAAGGATATAGCATGAGTTTGCTGAATTCCCATTAAAAGTGTGTAACCTGAATAGGAAATAGCCAACAAACACAAACTGAGGGACATTCTACAAAATAGCTGGCCCTTACACTTCAAAAATGTCAATGTCCCAGACAAAGACTGAGGAAGTATTACAGATTTAAAGAGACATGAAAACTAAATGCAACACATGGTCCTGGGTTGGATCTTGCACAGGAATTTTTTCTAAAAAGACCACTGAAAAAATCTGAATAAGATCTATAGAGTACCATGCCACAAACTTGTGATTATCAATAACTGAACCTAAAAAACATAAACAAAAACTAAGCAAACAACTAGAAAAGGAACAGCATCAGAGAAATGGAGATCACATAGAGGATTATCAATGGGAAAGGGGAGGGGGAGAACCAGAGCAGGGAGGTACAAGGAATAAGAAGGATAATAGGTAGGCACAAAATAGGCATAGGGAGGTTAAGAATAGTATAGGAAATGGAGCCCTGGCTGGTGTGGCTCAGTGGATTGAGTGCCGGCCTGCAAACCAAGGGTCACCAGTTCGATTCCCAGTCAGGGCACATGCCTGGGTTGTGGGCCAGGTCCCCAGTAGGGGGCATGTGAGAGGCAACCACACACTGATGTTTCTCTCCCTTGCTTTCTCCCTCCCATCCCCTCTGGAAGGAAGGGAGGGAGGGAGGGAGGAGCCAAAGAACTTATATATACAACCCATGGACATGAACTATGGGGAGTGGGGAATGCTGGAGGGGGGGTGCAGGGAGGAGGGGGATAAAGGGGAGAAAAAAATTGAGACAACTGTAATAATATACTTTAAAAAAATCTACAGAATACCATATCAATGTTAATTTCCTGATTTTGATAATGGTATTGCAGATATGTTTTTTAAAAATGCCCTGTATGTAGGAAATATACACTGGCATACTAAAGTTTTAGGAGTAAAGAGACATTATGTCTACAACCTACTATCAAATGGTTCACACACACACTATAGGGAGAGAGAGAGATGCTAACATAGACATGGTAAAATGTTAACATTTAAGAAAACTAGGTGAAGAGTATATGAGAGTGCTTTGTACTACTTTGATAACTTCTTAAGTATTAAATTACTGGGAGAGCAAGTTAGGACACGCAGACCTGGCTTTGCACTCCAGCTCTGCCACACACCCCTACTGTGCGTAGCTAAGCATGTTACTTCTTCTCTTTGTCCTATATAAGAAATACCTCCTTTGTAGAAAGGAAGTAAAACATCGTGGTTAACAGATGGCCTGATTTCACTGCTTACTAACTCTATGACTATAAGCAAATTTAATCACTTTGCATCCAAGTTTCCTAAAATGTGAAATAAGGATAATAGTAATTACTCATAGGATTGTTTTGAGGATTAAATGACCTTTATTTGAAAAGTACTTAGGACAGTGCCTTGGGACAAAAGGTGCTATGTTACTGTAAGCTATTATTACCTTCATAGGGTTGTTGTAGATCTGAAATGAAATATAAATAAATCCTATCTCTTACTCTTATTATAAGGGGTGTTACTCCTTCACTCAAAACCCTCCCATCCTTTCCTGTTTTACTCAGAATGACAAGTGAAGGGCCGTGGTTGCCAGCTGCTGGGGGAGGCAGGGCCGAGGAATGAATTAGTGCTTAATGGGTATGGAATTTCAGTTTGGGAAGAAAAAGAAGTTCTAGAGATGGATGGTGATGACGGTTACACAATAATGTGAATTTACTTAATGCCGCTGAACTGCACATTTAAAAATGGAAAGTTTTATGTTGTGTATATTTTAGAAAAAAAGAAGTCAAGGGCCTTACTTTGCCCTACAAAGGCTCAACATAATGGCTCCCTGCTACCTCTTTCAACCTCCTTTCCCACTCTCCCCCCAGCTCCCTGCACTCACTGGCCTCCTCCTTCCTCACAGCTGCCCCAGGGCTATGCAGGTGCTGTCCTCCTTCCTTCACAGTTGCACAATTCCTTTCCTCATTTCCTTCCTTGGCTCAAAGAGCAACTCTTCCAGGAGGACTTCTCAGACCAGTATCCAAAACAGTCTCCGGTCACCCTGTAAGCCCGTCTCCTGCCTTATTTTATTTCTACCTGGCATTTTGTTTTACATCTATTATCTGTATCCCCCACAAGAGCGTAACCTACATAACAGGAGGGACTTCTCTTTTATTGACAGCTGCACTCCCCAAGGCCCAGAACAGTGCCATGGCACATAGTGCTCACGGAGTGACTATGTAGATCAGGTGACATTTCATGTCACTCGTGATGATCTGTAACAGAAACAGGCGCATAGTGCCATGGAGACATGGGTTTTCCTGAGGAATGGGATGGAAAGGATGAATGTGGAGGCAATCGCAGTAATCCAGTTAAGTAAAAGAGGTGATAGGAAGTGGATTAAAATAGCTTGGAACTATCTACACATATTGTGCCCAAGTCAATTCCCTGGTTTTGATATCGTGCTGTAGTTACATAGGATGCAAGTCACTGGAGAAACTAGGTGAAGCATACACAGGACCTCTCTAAACTGTCTTTGCAATTTTCTAGGGATTTGTAAGTATTTCAGAGTTTAAAGGTTTTACAAAACCAGGGGTGGTAGGGATGGAGAGGAAGTAGAGTCAGCAAGACGTAGTGACTTGCTAGATACAGAGGCTGGGAGATACTCCCAGGTTTTGGTCTTGGCTGAAAGGATACGTGGAAGGTAGGGAGGAGGGGGTGTGCATTAGCTGAACAGTGGAGCCAGTTTTAGGCATGAGATGAAGATTGGTAGGGATTAGGGGATATCCTTAGCCAATCTTCAGGCCACAGAGTCCCTTCTCACCTGGACTGCCAGGGGGTAATAACGCCATCATCAGGGCCCCCAATCAGCACCATGCGGCCCACACGAAGAAAGTTCTTCCGCCATGCTGCGGGTTGGGAAGAGCACAGCCCGAGTCAGTTACAGGGGTCAGGCCAGGCTGGAGAGGGGAGCATAGGGGATCAGAAAAACAGATAATGGAACTCAAGTAGAAGCCTGAGGTCTCACCAGTGGCGTTGGGATGATCTCTTTCCCCGTTGATCAGGGCCAGGAAGCTGCTGGCATTCAGGTACAAGTCATCATGGTGGGGATCTGGGTACAAACAGCATTTAGAAAAATAGAGAAGCAGGGATAAGAGGCAAGATTAGAGACTGGAGGACCAATCAGGAGGCTATAGTAATAGACAAGGTGAATAGTAATATAATGTAGCAACAATAATAATTGTAAACATGATGGCAAACACCTTTATCTAGCACCTACTATAAGCCAGATACTGTTCAAAGTATATTATATTCATTAATGTATTTAATCCTTACAATCACCCTACAAGTACTATATTATTATATTACAGATGAGGAAAACTGAGTCACAGGAAAGTTAAGAATGCCTGAAGTGACCCAGTGGGGTCAGACTTCAAATCCAAGTAGTCTGAACTCAGCATCCATGGTCTTAAAAAGTACCTTAGGCATGTGCACTAGGCCCACTGCTTGTTTCTGTAAGTAGAATTTTATTGGAACACAGACACACTTATTGTTTACATGCGGTGTATGGCTGCTTTCATGCTAGTGTGCCAGAATTGAGTACTTGTGACTACACGGCCTGCAAAACTAAAAATATTTACTATCTGACTGTTGAAAGAAAAAGTTTGCTGACCATTGCACCAGACTATACTTTCTGAGACACCAGGTCATACACATAAGGCGTTTTGAACAGTGCTTGTTCACAAAGTGCGTGCTCGATAATTATCACCATTATTCTTGCTGTCGTTTATGGTAGACGGCGGGTAGCAGGCCCTACCCTCCAGGGTATGCCTCCAGGCCCCCTACTCACCATGCCAGTAGTTGCATATGGAGAATTCCTGCCCCCAGGGGCTATAGCAAATCCGGTAGAGGTTAGACCTCATGGAGGTAGGGAACAGCCACTTCAAGTAGTCAGTGTCTGGTAAGAGAACAGCAGTGCCAAGTAGGCCCAGACATAACCCCCAAAACTCAGGGCCCTCTATAAAGCCCACAGTACCCACTCACCTCCATACTGTCCCATCTGTGGAGAGGACAGAGAGATGAAAGAATCCACATTGTGTTCATCCATCACAGACAGCAGTGCCCGGCACACCAGGCCCCCTGTGGGCAGGCCACCACAGTGGGTATGGACTTAGGGACAACAAGGCTAACAGTCTCCCCACTCTGCCTCTCCCCCCACTACAATGTACATAAAGAAGACTGAGATCCAGAGAAGGCAGACATGCCCTGTGGCGCAGAGGTCCCACATCATGTAAATGACAGAGTCAGTATTAGATTCTGGGTTTTCTGACTCAAACTCTAGGGTGCTTTTTACTGCCCCACGCACTGTCTCTTAGGTCCAAGAACCATGGGTAATGGGGAAAGAAGCGGGCAGCAGAGCAGGGAACCCCCCACTCAGGACACACACAGAGATGAGACCCAGGTGCTGAAGGAAGTCAGAAAAGGAGGGTTCAGGCACTCAGCTCCTGGCTAAAATAATGTGGTTCAGGAAAGGGGCGGACATTAGGAAGTGTGCCTCAGATAAGGATCAAGCTAAAGACAGTTCTTAGAACTGGGGTGGGAGAACACCTACCCTGAGAGTAGCAGATGAGATGCACCCCTTGAGGGGCCTTTGCCATGATGGGGGCCACAGCTTCTCGAAATCCTTGCACCTGTTCCCACAGGGGCCGCAAACTCTCTCTCCCATCGAAGAGATCGAGCACCGTCACCACAGTCCCCGGGTGTGTCTGTGGGAAGAGGTCAATGCCGCAACTGGGAATGAACTACGAAGCCCCTCCACAAAACCCCGTGGCCGCGCCCACATGCCTACAAGTACCCTGCTAGAACCGGGGATCTCGTTCCCCACCCAGCTTTTCCCATGCCAGCACCAGCTGCCAAGGTACTGGTCAGGCCCAGAGGGGCAGCTCTCAGTTCCGCATTCTCCCTCTCTAAACACTGTATGTAGATGCCTCCAACGCCGCACAACCACCCGTCCTCTGCCAGACCTCATTGATGTATTCCAGCAGGTGGCGGAAGCTGTATGAGCTGTCAAAGAGCCCGTGCACCACGATGACCGGCTTGTAGGAAGCACGCTGCGGCGCGGGGGATGCCGGCAGCGGCGGCAGCGCCAGGAAGGACACCAGGAGCAGGATCCCCGCAGCAGGGAGCCCCGGCCCCCGGAGCGCCAGCATGTTGTCGCCTGAGAGGGGGCGATGAGGGCCTGTGAGAGAGGTGACAATACCTCCTTCCCTCGCAACACACAACAGGCAATCAAGCCTCTCCCGCCTGTGCCCACCCCAGGTCCTTGTCACCAAATAGCCAACTTTTTACTCCAATCTTCTCCCACAAACACACCCCTACCACGTAGACTCGCCAACGCGCCGCGAAACCCCGCCCCCAACACCGCAGGGACTAGGTTATTAGGCCTAGGATCTTCCTAAAGCATCATCCTAGCTGTGCACCACCCAGGGTTTTGCAAGAAAGCCCCCTGAGCAGCAGCATAGGTCCCCAGAAGAATGCAAACTCCCACCTGGCCTGGCTCCAAGAGCCTCTCTCCGCCCGCTATTTACTTCTTCCTAGTGTGATACCCCGGGGGGGGAAGGGGGAAGGGTGAGGACAAGGTGCGCAGGGGAATGACGGATAGGAGAGGGGCGGTGGCTCGGGGTCGAGCTCAGCCGTCACGTCCGGGGCTTTCCCTGACAACCGTGCTAGCGTCCCCCGCAACGCAGGCCCGGGACCGGAGGGGCAATGGAACTTTCCATTGCGTTCTAGGAGCGGGGAGAGAATAGGCGGAGCGATCCATTTAGACAGTTGAGAGGAAGAAGAAGAAAGAGGCCCTAGAAATAAGAGAGAAGGCCTTTACCCCAGTGCCCAATTCTTGGGTCCGGCTCCGCAGCGAAACAAGACGTTCGATTTTCCCAGGGTGGCGCTAGGGAACAGTATCGCGAAAGGCAGTCCTCGGCACTTCGTTGTCGCCTGCCGAGGGCTGGAGCCAGTCCAGACGAACCCAACCCCACCCCTGCCAGAACGCCCCAGGTTAGCCTCTTACAACTCTTGATTCTGAAGTGCGTGTTGTGCCCTTGTCTGCAGAGAAGGGGAGAGTCCTCCTGGCCCCTTGAGCTAAAAGAGCAGTCTGGCCCAGTTTCTCCTGCCTTACCCTCCTCAGCTCGCGGTAAAGGATCCACCCCCAAGAGGCGGAGGGCCCCTGAGGCAGCCATGACTCAAGCTTGTTAGCTTGGTTTCAACCACACTTTCAACCAGAGCGACCCCAACAATCCGGCCCTCAGCTGGGAGCTCCTGTGGGCGGCTCCCCACCCAGACCTTCCCACCCAGTCTAGACTTCCCAAGCTCCAGACATCCCACCTCTCCACCTGTAACCCCGACCCGTAAAGAATTTAGTGAAGAAATAAAAGGGACTCACTATAGCCAAGCTCCTAAATTACTACAGTTAAGTAGGTTGAGGTAAAAGAAATGATTCTATTCTTATTTTAACGTAAGCTTTTAAACTTTCTAGTTCTGTGTCAATGCCTGCATATACATCAGACTTCAAGATAACTTTCCGATTACCCACGGAAGGACTAAGGAAAGATTATTTAGATGTCCAAACCACCTGCCATCCAGTATCCAAACCATGGGTCAGCTAGAGGATTACCAATCCAGAGGCTAAGAATGCAAAACTGATTCTTCTGAAGAATGTACTTCTGGCTATAAAAACTCTCAGCTTTTCTTTCTTCTTGGGAACACTCTGGGTATTGCCTAATTGTGTTGTTATTTTGCAAACCCTAAGACCCTTGAATAAACCTTTTAATTCATTTATTTAATTCATTAGACTCTTAGTGAGTTCGTTGGACACCAGGTGCCCCAGTTGAAACTTTTACTTAGTGTTTGAAGACGTTTCCCTTGAGAAAAAGACTTCCCAGTTTGTCTGAACCCCTCCCTTTTTTCACAAGGTATTTGCTGGTCTTAAGTCTCTCTCAATAAAAACAATTTGAGCCCTGGCTGGCGTGACTCAGTGGATTGAGCGCCGGCCTGCGAACTGAAAGGCTGCTGCTTCAATTCCCAGTCAGGGTACATGCCTGGGATGCAGACCAGGCCCCCAGTTCGGGGCGTGTGACCGGCAACCTATCAATGTATTTCTCACATATTGATGTTTCTCTCCCTCTCTTTTTCCTTCCTTTCCCCTCTCTGCAAAAAATTAATAAAACCTTGAAAAAAAAAAAAAGCCCCAAGTTGTGTAGAATGAGGATTGTGTAGAATGAGGATGAGGTGGTGGTGGACGGTTAGGGGCTCACACATACACCATAGAAACCAGAACAAGGGGCCCTGATCTAAATCTCTGCAGCCTGGTATTGGCCCAGGTGAGGATCTCTGTACAGCTAGCTCCATAGTCTCTCTTTCGACACAGAGGGAAAGGACATAGCCTGGGAGAGTGACTGCCTCAGGTGGAAACTGGGAAGCACTAGTTTAAAGGTGGGGTGTAATAATGATTCCCTGGCTGTGTCTTTGCAAAAAGTCCAACTCCTGTAAGTCTGGGTAGGCTGCCTGTCTTCTCCATCCCTCCCCATCTATGCACTCCCAAGATGCGATAAGCTAATAAAAAGACTGCAATTACCGCTGTGCCCCCAGGTTGACTTAGGAGGTGGCTTTGTGTCTTGGGAGGGGGTGAGGTGGGGGGGATTTTTTTAATTTTACTTTTTAAATTTCATTTATTGAATTTTTAGAGAGAGGAAGGGAGAGAGAGAAACATCAATTTGTTGTTCCACTTATTTTATGCATTTGTTTTTTGATTCTTTGTGTGTGTTTTAAAAAATACGTTTTATTACTACCAGCAGGAGGCGCATGCATGGGGTGGTGGACGCACTGGGCTCAGGGCATGTGTGGTCCAGGAGGAGGTGATGATGACTGGGAAGCTGGAAGGAAAGGGGGTAGGTCCGGAGGCCCGCTCCTCAGCTGTACTTCTGGGAATGGCTAAAGGACTCATGGCAAGCTACTGCCAGGCTGCCAATAAGATTAAACAATTTTTGGAAATCTAGCTGCCCATCACTGTTCACGTCCAGTTTCTTCATCATGAGGTCAAGGACACCTTGGTCCTTCTGGTTCTTCGTGAAGGCAGCCCGTTCTGTATTCATGAAGGTCAGGAACTCAGTCTTGGAAAGTGTAGAGCTGTTACTGTCCTTTCCAGCCTACCTCCAGAAAGCAGCAGTCAGAGACTCGACTCCTCGCTAGGTCTCTGTAGGGCTGGACATTTTTGCCATGTCAGAGTAGAGCGAGGCGCAGCGAGCCGTGAGCGGAGAGCCACACAGTGAGCTCTGGACCGTGGCAGGTGGGTCGGGCCGTTTGTTGATTCTTGTGTGTACCCTGACCAGGGATCGAACTTGCAACCTTGGCATATCTGGATGGTGCTCTAATTAACTGATATACCAAGACAGGACGGGGTGGGAAGGATTTAAGAAATGAATGTGAACACTGATGGGCCCAGGAACTCCGAGGAGCCCAATAAACAAAGGGGAGAAAGGGGATCAGGTACACATTCCCAAATCGAGCTTCCAGAAATGAGCAGTTGATTTATTCCCTTCCTCTCCCAGAGCACTTTAGCTCGTTCATCCAGGTGGAAGAAAGTGTCAGTGCATGCCTTAAGCTTGGTCCTCCCCCCTCCCGCTTCCCAGTCACAGCTTACTCTGAACTATTGTAGACAGTAGACAGAGCCTCCCACTTTACCTCTGCATTCACCCCAGACCAGGGTGGCAAGTTGAGGCCATCCATAACCCTGGGAATTTTTCAGGCCATCACAGGTCTCAACTCTGCACACAGTTCTCTGTCATACACAGTTGTTAAAGTGGGTAAACTAGGGTCAAGAATTTGAGAGAAGATTCTGGGACCTCGCAAGGGACTGAGGGAAACTGAAGAGGGGAGACTAACTGGAATGAACCAGATCTTCAGGGAACTAGGAAATTGAATCCACTGAGCATCTGCTCAGTTCCTCCCACAATCTAATCACTACAGCCAGCCTTGGAGGGTAGACTCTAGAGAGTTCTCTCCCTCCTTCCTTTCCTTAGTCCCTCCCCCCTTGCCTGGTCTTGCTTGCCTCCCTGTTTCCATGACAACTCCAAGGGAGCCCGAACTTGGGGAGTGGGAGGGGGGGCTTGAATGCTGGGGTGAGAAGAGAGAAGCAGGGTGAGAGGAGGGGAGACAAGTAGGGGTACGTATGAAGCGCTCCCCCACCCCCGCCCCGGTCCCTTTAAGCTCTTCCCCCTCCCTGCTCTCCCTCCATTCCCCCCCACCCCCGCCGCTGTCTTCTCTCCGTCTCTTGCGCTGCTGCTGGCTGCGCAATCCGTGCACCCAGACTCCGACGCCAGTTGGGGACCCGGACTCCAGCTGCAGGGACCCTGCCCCAGTGAGACCACAAGCATGTCATCGGAAAAGTCAGGTAAAAATCCACAACAAAATTTCCCACCCCCTCTATGGTCTCCTGACTCTCCCCGCACCCTTAGCTCCATCCCCCTCCCTCACTCCTCCCTAGCGGGCGGTTTGGTTTCATTCCCCTTCTATCCAGCTTTCAACCACCCCCAAATCCCCCTCCTCTTACTATATCCCTTCCTTCTCTTCCTTTCCTTCTTCCAGTTTCAGCCTCTGCTCCCTGCCAACAATATGGACAGCAGGGGGGAGGTTGAGGCAGTGAGGGAAGTATAGAGTAGCTTAGCATCGGCCAGGGATCAGCCAGGGATAAATCAGCCAGTGCAGGGATAGAATAATTGGGAGTGATAGTTAGACAGGTGACACTGACTGGCATGGAGACATCCAGTCTCCAGTGGAGAAATATGGAGACACTATCAGATGGGGGTTGTCAGAGGTGTAAGATGCGATAGACCCTTCTCTATCAGCACTAAAAGAAGTACTGAGATTCCCAGAGAGGCTAGGGCACCCCCTCACCACTGAAGAAATGGCAGAGTGGAACATGTCACCCCACATGTGCTCACATAATGGTTGAACTGAACACATGTTCAACAGTGTTTAATGTCTACCCGTGTACACAGAACTAGCTCAGATAGGCAAACCCAAAGGCAGCAATATGCCAAGGAAAACAGGAGATTGGGTCTGCTGGTGAAAGCTCTGTGCACCTTGCTGTGAAGAACAGAAAGGAGCAGTGGAGGGTTGTGACCTCAAAACTAGATTGAAAGACAGAAGGGGGGCACAGATGGCCTAGTTACAACCCCTCTCCTGCCCCCAAAATGAGAGATGGCTTCTCACCCATCTCCTCTGTCTCTCTCATTATCTTTCTCCATCCCTGACCCTCTATGTCTCCCCCTACCCCTCCTTATTTCATCTGTCTTATCTCTCCCTGTACCCTCACCTCTGCTCACTGCCCCCAGGCCTCCCGGACTCAGTCCCTCACACCTCTCCACCACCCTACAATGCCCCCCAGCCGCCGACTGAACCCCCTGTCCCGCC
>PVJD01007153.1:26265-52748 GCA_004026545.1 Mormoops blainvillei | reverse complement strand
GGCTGCGCTACCTTGCCCCGCATGCCACCCGACCCTTACCTGCAGGAGACTCGCTTCGAGGGACCACTGCCCCCACCGCCGCCCGCCGCCGCCGCTCCACCCCCGCCGGCGCCCTCTCATACTGCTCAGGCCCCTGGCTTCGTGGTGCCTACGCACACCGGGACGGTAGGCACGCTGCCGCTGGGGGGCTACGTGGCCCCCGGCTATCCCCTACAGCTGCAGCCTTGCACTGCCTATGTGCCAGTCTACCCAGTGGGCACGGTGAGTACGGGGTGGAAAAGGGCCTGGGAGGAGGAGGGCACGATGGAGCAAGACCAGGAATTGGGGACACCTTGGGTTCTAGTGGGTTAGAGAAACAGGGCCAGGTGACCTGGTGGTCTTCGTGAGTAAGGCCTAGATGGAGGATGGACTAGGGAAAGGCCTGAGAATGGGGGAGGAAGGGTGTTCGGCAGCTAGTCGGGCTCAAAGATCATGGCCTGAGAGGGGGAACAGAACAGATGCGGGAGAAGAAACCTGGGACTGAATAGGGGGGGGCCAGGCAGATACCAGAGAGAAGAAACAGGGTTTGAAGTGAAGCCAGGGCAGCGCTGGTGGGGCCATACCTTGGGGGAGGGAGTGTGGAGACCTGCGAGGATATAGGGTTAATGACAGCAATGAAGGGAGGAGAGGGACAGAGGTAGAATTTATGGGAATTCTGGAAGGCTATTTAGAAGGCTAAGTTCTTTGAGAAGCAACGCGCAACAACTGTGCTTTAAAAACCGCTCTTCCAAAAGTGGAACACTGTGGGGCTCAGAGAGGGTTCGAGTGACGTCGTACCCACCCCCCACCCCACACACACACCTTCTTTCCACAGCCCTATGCAGGCGGGACCCCGACGGGGACGGGAGTAACCTCCACGCTCCCCCCGCCGCCCCAGGGCCCGGGCCTGGCCCTGCTGGAGCCGAGGCGCCCGCCGCACGACTACATGCCCATCGCAGTGCTGACTACCATCTGCTGCTTCTGGCCTACAGGCATCATCGCCATCTTCAAAGCAGTGCAGGTCGGGAGGTGGGGGGCGTTTGGAGAGGAGGCTCACTCGATTGTTTTACTCCCAGGGAGTGTTGGACGCACTGGGGCGCATCTTACAGAGAGGCTGAGGCACAGCTCTCTGACCCGTTTTCCCCCACCTCTTCCCCCCAGGTGCGCACGGCCTTGGCCCGCGGAGACATGGTGTCGGCCGAGATCGCTTCGCGCGAAGCCCGGAATTTCTCCTTCATCTCCCTGGCGGTGGGCATCGCAGCCATGGTGCTCTGTACCATCCTCACTGTAGTCATCATCATTGCCGCGCAGCACCACGAGAACTACTGGGATCCGTAAGGACGCCCCCTCCCAGCCCCACCCTGCGCCCCTCGACATCCCAAGCGCATTCTGCAATCATGCCGCGGATCCAGTGGGCGCCCTGCACACCCGTCCCTGGGGCTACCGGATTTCGATACGTTCTAAACAGACTCCACAGAACCTCTCGCCTTTCGGGCACGCTCCGAATCCAGTTCCTCAGGAACCCGGTCAAAGCCCACATCCCCAAGGACGCCGCTTCCCTGGATCTCAGCCAAATGCCCTCCCCCAGTCGCTCCAGATCCCCAGCCCCTCTAAATGCAGCGCCCCCAGCGGACCTCCTTGGATGTTTCCTCCGCAGCTTGGAGACCGGTCCCCCAAACTCCTTCTCCTCTATACGCCCCGCCCCGGCTTTGACAATACCCCTCCACCGGGCTCCATTCGCTTTCTACTCTCCTCGCGGGTGATTCAGTGCGGTAACCGGGTTTGTGGCGCCAGGTGGAGTTCCTGACAGACAGACTCCTCCCGTTCTACTGGCGCGAGGACCCAGCCCCGGGGTAGCCACGCCCCCAGGCTCACTCCGGGTTGTTGTTTTTTTTTTCCTTTTATGTAGTACAGTTTTCGCGTCTCCTGCTCCCGAACCTCCGCCGATTTTCCTGCTAATTCCAGAACCTCTGTTTTTGCTTTTTGTTTTGTTTTGTTTTGTAATGAGATTTGGGAGTTTCCTAGTTTAGGACCCTTCTCCCTGGGATGAAGATGACTTCCCCGTTCTCTGTAAATACTCCCACCTTTCCCAACCCCAGAGCAGCCAGGCAGAAGGAGTCCCAGGGTACGGACCTTCCAATATCCGGAGGGAGCCGGCCCGCTCCCCGCTTCCCTGGACAGTCCCTACTTTATTCTGATCTGTGTGTGAGTGTGGTGTGTGTGCGGGGGGGCGGGGGTGGGGTGAATTTCTGAAAGACAATATTAAAGAGTCTAAGTCGATTTATTAACCGCAATTCCAAAGACTGAAGCTTTGCAAAGACCCTGCTCTTTTGGTTCCCCCTTTCCACCTCCCCTCATTTCTCTTTGGGGTGTGGTGGGGGAAGAAAACTGACAGAGACAAACTACCAGAGGCAGATTACCAGGACACCAGAGAGACAGACACAAATACAGGGAGGAGGGCTCCTTGGGATACTACCTGAGATCTTGGGGTCCATTCTCAGTGGGGATTTCTTGCCCCGACACACCTCTTCCACTCCCTACCACACTGGGCTCAGGGCTTTGGAGAGGGAGAAGATAAGAGGTGAAGAGATCTATCCCCAGAACTCGAAGTCAGGAGGAAAGAAGGAGTCAGACTATCCTGAAGAAGCTGGTCAGAGATAGGGTGGCAAGGCTAGAGAAAAGATGCCAACTACCCACAGTTGTTCCTGCCTGGGGGCTGGAAGGTGAACAACTTGAATTAGAGCCCTAAGTAGTGTGTTGTACCAGCATAGGGAAGGCAAAGGGAAAAGAGTATGGGAGACTGCGCAGTCTATGCCAGCTACTAAAACAAAAATATCACTGACTGGGTGGCTTATAAACAACAGTAATTTATTTCTCAGAGTCCTGGAGGCTGGAAGTCTGAGACTGGGGTGTCGGCACAATCAGTTGAGGGAGGGTCCTCTTCTGGGTTGCAGACTTCTCATTGTGTCTTCGCATGGCAGAAGGAGTAAGGGAGCTCTGTGTGGTCTCTTCCATAAGAGCACTAATTCCATTCATGAGGGCTCACCTTTAGGACCTAATCACCTTCCAAAGGTAACACCACTTCCTAATACCATCTCTGCACATTAGGATTTTAACATAGGAATTTTGGAGGAAACACATTCAGACTATAGCAGAGCCCCAAGGAGAAGGTCTCTGAAATCCTCTTAAATCCAGCTAGGGCTTGTTGCGCTCTGCTACCCTGAGGGCTGGTCAAGGGGCCTCTTGGGGAGGGGAGGGGGGCACAAGCAGTGGACTTGGAATCTTCAGTTGTACACCTGCAGGACATGGTCCTATCCTGACTCCATGCAATCAGACAACATGCAGATACCATGCAGGATGCTGGTGAGACATCTGCCAAGACAACAGATGAGAACACTGGCCTCATGGAGTTAATAAACCAGAAGGAAATGGAAGACATGGGAGGAGAATGGGATGGAGGTGTGGAAATCATGAGTTCTCCTTTAATTTTTTATCCTCACCTGAGGATATTTTTTTCATTGCTTTTAGAGAGAGAGGAAGGGAAAGAGAGAAACATCGATGCGAGAAAGAAGCATCGATTGGTTGCCTCCCATATGCGCCTGGACTGAGGATCAAATGTGCCAGGACCAGGATCTAACCTGCAACCTAAGTATGTGCCCTGACCGCGAATGGAACCTGCCACCCTTCGGTGACGGGACAATGCTCCAACCAACTGAGCCACACCGGGGCATGGGTTCTCCTTTAGGCATTTCAGGTTGAACATGCCTTACTTTTTTCTTTTCTTTCTTTTTTTTTTTAAGATTTTATTTAGTTTTAGAGAAAGGGGAAGGGAAAGAGAAAGAGAGGGAGAGCAACATCAATATGTGAAAGAAACATCGATTGGTTGCCTCTCACACGCCCCCAACTGGGGACCTGGCCCACAACCCAGGCATGTGCCCTGAGTTGGAATCAAACCAGTGACCTTTTTGTTTGCAGTTCTGCACTGACTCCACTGAGCCACACCAGCAGGGCCTCACCAAACTTCTTGAAAAAAGAATTCATGTTTGCAACCTCCGCTTCCTTACCACCTACTTATTTTCCTCCCTTAAATAAGGGAGTATTATTGTCACAGATGTTTCTGTGTCTGTCTTTCCTTCATACTCACTGTTTCTTAACTCTGAAATATGCTTCCACTCTCTGCTCAAATAGCACCCAATGACCAGACGTTATCAGGAGCCAAAATCAATGGCATTTTCCTGAACCCTTCCATGTTTGTCCCCTGACCCTGGATTCCTCTCTCCGCCAGGGTCAGAGACATGTCATCTCTTTCCCCTTTACCTCCATACACACCTCTAATCATCTTCCTCCCACCTTGTTTTTTCCTCCTCTCTTCCCCTAAGAGCTTACCCTGGATTTTTTCCTTCTTGGAGAACTTCCCTTGAAAATCTCATCCACTCAAAATTCAGACATCATTTCTAATATTTCTCTGCTATAGACTGATGTTTGTGTTGCCCCAAAATTCATATGTTGAAACTTGATCCCCAGCGTGACAATGGGGCCATGGGGGTGTGCTTAGGTCATGAGGATGGACTGTCATAAATGGGATTAGTACCCTTATAAAAGAGATTTCAGAGAGCTCCTTTGCCTCTTCCCCCATGTAAGGGCACAGTTAGAAGACAGTCATCTATGAACCAGAAGTGGCTGTCAGCAGACACTGAATCTGTTGGTCCCTTGATCTTGGACTTCCCAGCCACCAAAACTCTGAGAAATAAATGTCTCTTGTTTATAAGCCACCCAGTTTATGGCATTTTGTAACAGCAGCCCGAGTTCACTAAGACATTATCCAACCTATCTATTTATATGCAGACATTCTTCCAGAGCCTGTGGAACACGTCCACATGGACCACACATGCTGCTGGTCCTCTAGACCCATCGTGTTCCAAACCAAACCGATGAAATGCTACTGAAAACCTGCTTCCCTGTCTTTATTAATAGCACCATTTTCCCAGCACCCTTAACTGAAAACTTGATGCCTTCTCCATCTCCCTCCTGCCTTTACTTTTGATTTGCTGACAAACCGAGTTGACTCTACCATCACGATACCTTTTGAATCTATAACTTTTCCCCAGCCCTGGCCAGAAAAATGATCTCATGTAGGATTATTGCAACAGCTCCCCTGACAGGTCTCCCTACTTCCTACATCTACCTGCTCCAAGTCCCCCTTTACACTACTGTCAGGTTATTCTCCCTACACACACTTACATAACCCCACTGCTCAAAGGGCCTGCAAAATTCCCTATTGCTTACTCAATTATTTACAAAATTTTAATCTGACCCTCAGCACCTTCCATAATTTAAAATCATTCAGCT
Source organism: Mormoops blainvillei (assembly GCA_004026545.1). Taxonomy (NCBI): domain Eukaryota; kingdom Metazoa; phylum Chordata; class Mammalia; order Chiroptera; family Mormoopidae; genus Mormoops; species Mormoops blainvillei. Next base: position 47,381 of record PVJD01007153.1, on the reverse strand, counting down.
TTCTCTCTTCAACCTAGTCTCCAAACAAACTGAATTACTCATCATTTCTACCTCCAGGTCTTTACCCAGTTGTCCTCAAATCTTAGACCTCTTTCTCCAACCTCTGCCTGCTATAAACCAAGTCATTCGCTGCTTACCGTGTGTTTCAGACCACATGCAAGCCTTTGCTCAGGATGTTCTTTCCCATTTCACATCTACTGCTCCAGTTGGCTAAAACTCACCTATTCTTCAAGGTCTGGATCAGTTCAGCCCCTCACTCAACTCCAGAAAGAAGGAATCTCTCCTTCTACAGGTTGGACGAGAGCAGTGGGTTTCTAAAAAGAGCTGCAGCATTCCTTGGAGCAATGTTTCTCAGCCCTGCGTACACATTAGATTAATCTGGGGAGCTTTGAAAAGTCCCAAAGCCTTGTTTGCATCTAGGCCAATTAAATCAGAATCTCTGTGTGTGGTGCTCAGGCATCAATATTTTTAAAGACATCCCCACGTGATTCCCATGGGCAGCCAAGGCTGGGAATCACTTTGGGGACCACCAACAGGGAGGGGAGAGGACAAAAGGTGTGGCTTCAAGCAGAGTAAATTTCTCTAGGAGAGAAGTACCAGGTCTAAAACCTATTCATAATTGACATTATCTGCATTTTCCCCCATCTCTTCTCATCTGAGATCTTGATGTTCTGGCCTTACCTTGTGAATGCAGGAGCCAAATGTGGTTTATCACTGGTTTTCAGATCCTTTCAGATAAAGCCTCTTTGGACTCAGTTGAACTGGAAGGAATTAGGCAGAGATAAAAGTGATTGCAAATTACTTCTCTCAGATCTCTTCCCTTTACTCCGACTCCTCTCTTAGGAAGTTTGTCCCAATTTGAGTCTCCTTTGACCTTACCTCAACTCCCTCCCAACCTGTTGCCCTTGGCTCTTGCACCCTAACAACAAGGATTCTGTCCTCCAGGAGGGGCTCTGACCCCTCTAACTTCTACTTGGAGCTCTGATTCCCCCATGATTCCATTCAGGGTCGTCAATCCTTCTTCATTCATGAAGATGAATGAAGATGAATGTGTACCCACAATGATGTTTCTCTCCTCTCCCCAGCCACTCACTCCCTGGATCAAATCTTTGACTTGGTTGTTACCAATAACTGTGACAGTTTCAAAATCTCTTCAGTCATGTTGTGTTACCTCCCTCCTCTGTCCAGAACCCCCATCCGAAAAAGTCTTCAGCCCCACCCAGCCCTCCCATCCACTGACTCTCTCACCCTTCTTTGATGTTTGAGCCCCTCGATTTCTCACTTCCCTCCTCACCCATTGTAAGGCCCCAGGCTCAACACTATAATCACCTCTCAGCCCTTGCCCCTCTCCCCTCAGCACATTTTATTCCTGGTTAAATCCAACTCTGCCTGCTCCACACTTGCACCCAACAGCTAAATATATCTGGGGAAAAACACAGTCATACTCACTGGCCTCACTTCCTGTGGGTCTTCAGTATGGCCTGCCAGCCCTCCTATCTGCAGTTGGTTCACACTCTTCAAATCTGAGACCGCTTTTTCACAAGATGACAATCTTTCTTTTTATTTCAGTGAGAAAATAGAAATTTTGAGAACTTCCTCATGGTCTTATCCCCAGATTTACCAGGCCACTGCATCTCTGCCATATTCACTGCCATCCCTCATTACTGCAGAGAAGCTGACCCACTCCCAGCTTCACCCGTTTATGCACTGAGATCCAGTCCCTTCTCACCTGCTCAGAAACAGTGTCTTGAAATAATTCCCCATCTCTCCCACATAATCTGTTTTCCCCTCTTTACTAAAACACTTCCACCATCATGCAAACATACTATAATAATATAGCTTGTCTTTGAGAGGAAAAACAAAAACTCACTTGCTACTTGCCTAAGTAGTAAAAGCACAACATTCAGAAGAGTGGTTACCCTTGGTGGGAGGGAACTTCTGATGGAGAGGGACACACAGGGAGGGAGCTCCGACAATAGCAGGAAGATTTTCTTTTCTTAAGCTGCATGTTGTTTATTTACTTTATGATACATATGTACCAAGATTGAGAAACTCCTCTAGACCCATCAGCAACATTTACACAGCTGATCACTCTCTCCTCCTTGAAATACTTTCTTCACTTCAAATACTCTCCTGTATTCAACTAAAGAAAGTCTTCCTTAGTTCCTTATTGCTGCTCCTTCTTGTCTCCACTGACAGCTCCTAATGCTCTTCCAGACTCCTAAATGTTAGGGGACCTCGGGACTCTTCCGTTGGCCTCTCTTCTACCCTAATCAAGCTTCCATGACTAGCCCCTTAACTGGCTTTTCTGCTTCCGTTTTTGACTGATATGGTCTTTCTTCCATGCAGAAACCAGAGTGACCTTTCAAATTACCAGACGATATCATTCACCTTGCTCAAACCCTCTGATGATTCTCAATCATGCTTAGAACAAAATCCAAACCTTTATCTTGGCCTGCGAAGCCTACCTAGCCTTGTTCCTCCCCACCTCTCTGAGTTAATCCCCTCCTATTCTTTCCCTTCCTTCCTCTGCCCAACCCACTCTGGTTCCTTTAGTGTTCTTCTAGCTACTGTGAGGTTGGCCTAAAAATCCAATTCCTTCCTGCCTCAGGGCCTTGGCACTCCTGTATTCTCTCCGGACGCATTCCTTCAGATACATGTGTGCGAGCTCCCTTACATCGTTTATGTCTGCATCAATATCACCTCCACAAGGAGGCTTTCCTCATCACTTGATTAAAAATAGCATTATGCACACCTGGGAGCATTTTCTAGCCACTCCTTTACCCTGAAATTTTGTGTTCATAGCACATTACATTATTTTTGATGTAATTATTTATCTAATGCCACCTGAGTATACAGAATTGACGTTGTATTTCCAGATGGATTTTTAAAATAGATTTTATTTAATTTTTTTTAGAGAGGGAAAGGGAGGGAGACAGAGAGGGAAAGAGACAGCAATGTGTGGTTGCCTCTTGCACCTCCCCAAACAGGGAACTTGCCCGCAACCCAGGCCTGTGCCCTAGACCAGGAATGGAACCGGTGACCCTTTGGTTCACAGGCTGGCACTCAGTCCACTGACCCACCCAGCCAGGGCTCCTGATGGATTTTTATAGCCTATTATCTTGACCTGAATATAAGCTACAAGAAATGCAGGGCTTTTCCCCACTGCCTTATTCCCAGAAGCTAGCACAGCGCCTGGCCCAGGGGTCATTCTCCATAAGGACCCACTGAATGGCTGCACAGGGAGCTCCTGGAGCTGTGTGAGGAGAAAATGAGGTGATATACAGTAGACTTAGCACAAGGTCTGCTACTGCGGTCATAATGTGGTCAGAGCTCGGTAAAGAGCAGCTCTCATCATTAAACATTTCATTGTGGTAAAGGCTGCCTTGTCCTGCCCAAAAACCCCACCTAGAAGGGAAGCAGAAGCCAAATGTTTTGGGAGGGAAGAGGAGGAACAATTTTGACATAAATCCCAGAAGAACAAAAACCCACAGAATGGGGATTTATTAGCCTTTGGAAAGCTAGAATATTTTGTACGTATGCTGATGCTAAATGGCAGAAAGCAAGCGCAGCATATGGTCCCATGTAGTGAGGATGGAACACAGTGGGATGTGAGGGTGTCAAAACTTCCAACAGGCTCAATGTCTGGTGACAGAGCAGCACGAACAGGTAATGGAATACTCTGAGAAAGCTGAGATTGACCAGCCAGAGATGAATAATACTGGGTGTAAAGTGACATTCCTTTCCTAATCTCTCTCCTGCCTTGCACTATGTTCTCCACCCGCAGTAAGTCCCCTCAATCCACTGAGCCGCACCAGCCAGGGCGAATTCTGCCTTTATCTCCATGTTTCATTGGTGATTCTGAGTACTCAGCAAAGATTATTGAATGAATAAGAAAAGAACCTTATTTCATCCATTTAGAGGGCAGGTATCATACATTTGTGTGTAGAGACAGCACGGAACAAGCACCAGCTCACAAATTACCTTGCACCAGCTCTTGGACCTCGCCTTGGATTCTGCCATCAGGTCAGATCTTTAATGAGGGCAAAACAATGTCCTTATGGGATAAGGCAAAGAAAGTAGCAGAATATGGCCAGATCCTCTGGGACATCTTGGACGAAGAGGACTCAGGAAGAAGGAAGGAAAGAAGTGATTCCGGGTGGGGTATAAAACAATTATTTACAAGTAAATCCTCAGAAACTTGTCAGATATGGGATTTTCCCTCAGATCAATCTTCAGTGAGGCATTAAGTGCCTCCTTGGAAGAGGGAGTAATTGTTCTGGAACGGGGCTCATCTTCCTTAATCACAGCTAGCAGAATCAGTGATCCCCAAGTCCTTTCAATCTCCCAGATGTATTTTTGCCTTTTTTAAAAAAAGTTCTTAATTTATTAATCCTCTCATGAAAAATCTGCACAATCACCACAGATCAAGTTACTGAAGAATATTTACTCCTCCTGTCGTCCCGTCTCCAGCTCACTTTTTGCAGCACCAACACTGGTCTCTGCAGTCTCCCTTTCTTTATTCTATTCTTACGTTCCTTTTGCTGTTTTCTAGAGGTCTTTTTCATCTCATACAGGCCATGCCTTGTAAGTCTATGTTTGGGTTCATTTTTCTTGTGTGACCCAAGGAATCATGAATGATGCCAAAGCCAGTTGTCTTGCCACCACCAAAATGGGTTCTGAATGACACCTGGGGTGGTCTTACTTATTTTGGCTAGTTGTTCCTGAATTTCTGTCTTAGGCACCGTTGCCTTCCCAGAGTAGAGGACATTGATGGCCATTTGTTTCCACTGCAGTGGTGTACTGGTCATGAACTTCCTGGTCTGGGTAGTTACTGTATTGTTCCTGGTGACAGTTGATCTTTAAGCAGCCAGGAAGGAAAAAAAGTCTTTAACTTTCTTAACCCAGAGTTTCCCATAATCTCACTTCCTTTCCAGAGATTCCTGTGTGCTCCTCCCTACCATCCTTCTCATCTGAAGCTGGGAAAATATCTTGGACACAAGATAAGTATGTCTCAGTTGCACCCATACGCTTTGATGCTGGTAAGGTTAGTTCCTGTGCCACCAAAGGAAAAAGGGGGAGCAGAGAACACTTGCAGTAAGAGGGTGGGATGGAATCCAGTCACTTGGGAAAGAAAGCTCCTTTTCATTTCTTCCCTTCAAGTCTGCTCTTCCATCTCATTCGCAAATCTTCAGGGAAAAGAGAGAGGAGAGAGACATCACTCATTCCTCACTCCCCAGTCCAAGCCTCTGTCCCAACGGGTAAGCAATTTTTCATCTGTCATTCTCTTTTTGTGCCTTCTTCAGATCCCATGTTCTCTAGCCAGATCTGGGGATATAATCCCCCTCGCTTGTTTCCCCCCTACTTCCTAATTCCTTGGTGACTATTCTCAGAGAGTTGAGCCCCAGCATCATGAGACTCAAGGGGCAGGGGGTAGGGGGCAGGGGGCTGGGAGGGAGTAAGCAGTGTGAGTCAGTCAGCATTCGTGCAGTGACATTGTGACCTTCACACCTTTGCTCATTCCTAGTCCTGTATTTCTCAAGCTGAGACCTACATATCCATGGATTTCTTTCTGGGGACTTCCAAGTCCTCTCACAAAACTTGAATTTTGTGTTTTCATTTTGATGGGTCATCTTTTAAAAAATAAAAATATTCATTCTGGATTACTGGATTTGGATTACTTTTTTTAGGAGTTTCAGCACCTATGTTTGTATTGGGTTTTATAGTCACAATGGTGACAAGAGATCATCTGAAGCGCCAAAGTTGACCAGTTAATTCAATGTTCCTCAATATGGGGTCTATAGGTGTATTCTCAGAGCTTCAGTTCTAATTCATTCTTTAGATGCCAGTAAAAATACCTCATTCTCAAGGAATATTCCCTCATCCCTCATTCACTTGTTGTAGCACCTCACACTTCTTCACAGTACTGCAACTGCTTATTCTCCTTGGCCAGACTGTAAATTCCATGAGAGCAGGAACTGTGTCTGTCTCACTCACCTATGCATCCCCAGTTCCTAGCATGCTGCCTGGAACATAGCAGGTGCTTGACAAATATTTGTTGAATGAATGAATGAGTAGATGAGACACAAAAGAAATGATGACAAGTTCCCTGCCCTGTAGAGTTTGTTGGAAACCACACACACACACACACACACCCACACACGTTACAAAGCAATACATTTGTAGCATAGTTACTTTAAACTGAAAGAAGCTGATCTTTGAAGGGTCATTGGAGTGGCCCTCTCAGTTAAGGCACACATAATGCAAATTAGCAATCTTTGTCCAGGGTCTAGGGTGTAATCAAACCGTTTGTGACTCATTCTAGCTTTCCCACCTTTCCCAGAGATCCCTGAAATGGAAAGAGGAAGGAACAGGGAGAAAAGATTGATTAATTTTCAATAGGAGCCCAGGGATTCCAAGAATCAGAGTATTTAGCCATAGGAGGAAAAGGGTGGCAGTGTACTAAGCTGACTCTGGCCCAGACCCAGAAATAAAACTTGAAAAAAAAGTCTAGGTTAGTGAGTCAGTGAGTGGACTATTTTGACACACCATCTGTGGATTATGAAACTATCTTCTATCCTGGCTGTCCTGGATGGTCCTTGTAGTCTGGGGCACAATCTAGGTTGTTAGAGGTCAAAATAAAGGAGCCAAAGTGAGGTATGGAGAGTGGGATTCTCCTTTCCTGAAGAGCTGTGGTGGCCCAGCCTGCGCAGTTTGCTGGACAAGCAAAGCTGAACCACAAAGGAACCTACGCCTTCCATTAGGAGGAGGCCCAGTTCTGCACTGGTAATACCCAGTGGAGCAGGTTATTCCAGTTATGTGTGCAAAATATAGGACGCACTGAAGGGGCACGAAGCAAGGGGTGAAGGGAATGGGGTGAGGTTATTCTAGAATCATACTATTCAGAGTGTGGTCTGTGGACCAGCAGCAGAATTGAAGAGCTTGTAAAAAATGCAGACTTTCAGGGCCCATCTGACTTCCTAAATCAAAACCTGCAATTTAAATTCCCCACGTGATTTATAAGCACATCAAAATTTGAGAACTGTCTAAGATTTCCTGAGGAAGAAGGGCTTGAAGTCCATGATGAATGTGAGTGAAAAGGTAAGGAGAAGCCTCAGATGATTCCCCAAGGGAACAGGGCGGGTTGAGGAGAAAGGGGCCTGAGGGTTTATCTTGGAGCACCCTGGACTGAATGGGCCAAGGAGCAGACGGTTGGCTGTGACTGGCAGCCCCGAACAAAGCGATCGAGTCCACAGCACAGGGCCTGAGGTGGTCAGATAAAAGGACGGCTGGCCTCCTGCCGCTGTCATCAACCACCAGCTCCACCATTCGCTACTCTCCGTATTTGCCCCAGTCTTCCATTCCAGGACTTCATCAGACTCAGTAACATTGCCAGCCCGTGCTCGCCTACCTCGGTTCGACTCAGCCTAGCTCGGTTGCTAAGGCCTGGAGCTTTCCGCGAGCGGCCGGTGGAGCGGGGTGGGATGATGTCACGCCCAAAAGGCGGGCTAACTGCACTTTTCCCGCCTCCCGATTGGCTGCCAGGAATCGGAGTGGATTTGGCCCCTTGCGGGCTCCAGAGATAACTGTCAATGTCCCTCCCCAGCGGCCCCTGTTCCGGCAAGACTCCGAGGGCAACACTCCGTGAGCACTTAGCTTCGGAAAAATAGGTGTCCCGAGTGGTCAGGCCATCGCCGCCCGGCTAGTCTCTTCGGCCGCCAAGGGACGTTTGGACTCTGTCGGCGTCCGTAGTTGGGGCGGCTCCCCAAACCGCGGGGAATTGTGGAATTTATAGTTCTGGATTAGTTCCGGGCGGGACCCAGGCTCCAGCTGGATTTTTGGAGGAAAAAAACAAATGGGGACTTTGAGGACCGGGGCCGGATCCAGAAAGACGGGAAAGGAGTCTAAGTAGGAATCCTGCCAGTTACGGTTGTTTCGATTTTTTTTTTTCCAGGTGCTGACCTGAACCTGGTCCATCCCTTTCCGATCCAAACTGATTACCCACGGGGGAAGCGAAATGGAAACGCCACCAATCAATCCAGTGGGACACAGAGACATCTCTCAACTGCAACAACAATGGGGAAAGAATCCCAAGAAGAACCTTAATTCAACTATTCAGATTAGGCAGCAGCCGCAAGAGCCTCCAACTGAAGTTCTTGAGCTTAGAATGAGCCCAGATCCAGCCAGCCAAATTCTAGAGTATCCTCAAGGGACTGAAAAACTGGCTGCTGGACTTGAAAAACACTCCGTTAAATTTCATGGATCAGCTAGTGAGATGGCAGAGCCCCTCCAAGCTTCTGACCTCTGGTACTGTCCGGACGGGAGCTTTGTCAAGAAGATTATAATCCGTGGTCATGGCTTGGACAAACCCAAGCTGGGCTCCCGCTGCCGGGTACTGGCTTTTGGGTTTCCTTTTGGGTCAGAGTTGCCAGAGGGCTGGACAGAGCTAACTATGGGGTTAGGCCCATGGAGGGAGGAAACCTGGGGGGACCTCATAGAGAAATGTCTGGAGTCCATGTGTCAAGGTGAGGAGGCAGAACTTCAGCTCCCTGGGCACTCTGGACCTCCTGTAAGGCTCACACTGGCTTCCTTCACTCAGGGCCAGGACTCCTGGGAGCTGGAGGCCAGCGAGAAGGAGGCCCTGGCCAAGCAAGAACATGCAAGGGGCACAGAATTATTTCGAGCTGGCAACCCTGAAGGGGCTGCCCGATGCTATGGACGAGCTCTTCGGCTGCTGCTGACTTTACCCCCACCTGGATCTCCAGAACGAACAGTCCTTCATGCCAATCTGGCTGCCTGTCAGTTGCTGCTAGGGCAGCCCCATTTGGCAGCCCAGAGCTGTAACCGGGTGCTCGAGCGAGAACCTGAGCATTTAAAGGCCTTGTACCGAAGGGGGGTTGCCCAGGCTGCCCTTGGGAACCTGGAAAAAGCAACTGCTGACTTCAAGAAGGTGTTGGCAGTAGACCCAAAAAACCGGGCAGCCCGGGAGGAGCTGGGAAAGGTGATCTTTCAGGGGAAGAAACAGGATGCAGGGCTGGCTCAGGGTCTCCGCAAGATGTTTGGCTGATTAGAAGTTAAACTTTGCCCTGACCGGATGGCTCAGTTTGTTGGAGGATCGTCCTGTATGCCAAAAGTTTGCGGTTCGATCCTGGATCCAGGCGCACGCGGGAGGCAACTGAGTGATGTTTCTTTCTCCCATGAATGCCCTCTTTCTCCTCTTATTCTCTCTCTAAAATCAATAAACATATCCTCGGGTGAGGATTTTTTTAAAAAGTTAAACCTTAAAACAGACAGGAACCTGTGAATTGTGGTCTGTGCCATGAGAATTCGGGCGGGGGGCAGAGGCGGGGGCGGGGGACGGGCCCTGAGGGAGGGTTTCAGCTGATAACCCCATTTCAAGCTTTTGCCTTCTTAGGGGAGGTAGCAGTACATCACTTTCCTTTTTTTACCATTAAAAAGGCATGGTTACATATCCTTTGTTTTAGAGGGCTTAGCCATTTCCAAAGATGAACAGAAGCTGTCTAAACTTGTAAACTTAAGACCGGCTCGGGGAGATGGCGGACCTCTAAATCTTGTGAACTACATCTCCCAGGAGCATTCTCGTTGGGTCCCGTTTTGCGCATGCACGAGAGCCAAGGCCGGGTGTGATGGAAGTGTATCTTCTCCCGCTCCCTCCTCTTCACGTGCTCCCATTGGCTCGGCCTGTAGAGCCGCCTCTTCTATTGCTTCAGGCGCTCAGCAGCCAGGTCTCTTACTGGTCATAAGAGCTTCCGGGACGCCCCACTTTTTGAAGAGTCAACTGATTAGTTGCTGATGGGGAGAGGCGGAGCTTGGGAACCGTCTCAGGGTTGGTTGGGGGGCGGGGGGAAAGATGGCGGAGCTGATGCTCCTCAGCGAAATTGCGGACCCGACGCGATTTTTCGCCGACAACTTGCTGAGCCCGGAGGACTGGGGTGTGTGGAGTGAGGCCTCGGGGAGGGGAGGGGGCTGTTTCAAACTGTGCCCCTGAGGATGCGGAGGCCCAATGAGGAAGGCCGGGCAAATGCGGAATCCACCTTCGGAAGGAGGGCAGCAGGGGTGCCCGCTGTCCTTACGGGGGTGCGGGAGTTGGGGGACACCTCCTCCCGCCGCGGAAACTTCTCATTGTTCCGAGGTCGGGGAAGGAGGGGCCGAAGTTTCCGGCTGTATCACTTTTCAAGTGAGCGGGCGGTGGGTCTGGCCGTGCGGATCCAATGAGGGGATGGAGCGAGGGCTGTGGTGGATCCCTAGGCTGGGCCACTGGACAGCCCCCCTGACACTCCGCATCTCTTGCAGACTGCACTCTGTACACCGGCGTAGATGAGGTGGCCGAGGAGCAGACGCAGCTCTTCCGTTGCCCCGAGCAGGATGTCTCGGTACTGCTCCCGCAGCAGCCTTGTCTCTTACCCTCCTCAGTGGGTGGGAGTGGTCCCAGGCCCGGACTCATCCCCAGGCCTGAGCTCAACTGGCCCCACTCCTGCTTTCTCACAGGCCTGCCATCTAATGTCCTTCTTTCTTCAGTTTGGCAGCAGCGTGCTGGATGTGGGGATGGATGTCAGCCCTCCTGAACCCCCGTGGGACCCCCTGCCTATCTTCCCAGGTAGTACCGTTTGTGATTCCCTCATTCTCCCAGAAACCCTCATCGTCCCCGTTTCCCAGAAACTGTGCAATACCCTGTGACCTCACACCTCCCCCACACAAGTGCTCTTTACCACCTTGTGTGTGTTTCTCCTGCTTTGCCCCAGTGAGGAGGTCCACACCCGCAGACCTTGGACATTTTTTTGGACGCTTCTCAGGCTCTGCTTCCTGGTTATTTTCTAACCCCTTTTCCTTCAGATCATCAGGTGAAGTCTGAACCATCTTCTCCCCGCTCTTCCTCCTCTCTCAGTTCCGAATCATCCCGTCATTCTACAGAGCCCTCTAGCCAGGTGAGAGAGCCATCTCCCTGCTTCCATTCTCTGTGGCAAGGACTGTGCTCCACTCCCTTTACCTGTAGGTGCTGAGGATTGATTTGTGTGGGGGGTGGGGGAGCTCCTTTCCTGCCTTTGTCATTTCTTTGACACTCTCATTTGGTACATCTCCACTCTGGTTTCCAGAAGTGAAAGTAGAATCTTTTTAGTATCCAGAGACATGTGGCAGCTGTGGTGGCGCTGGGAATTCTGGAACTGCCCTGCTCAAGCTGTCCACTCTAACACAGTGTTTGAAATCATGAGACATTATCAGCTGTCCCAAGAATAAAGCAGGAGAGGACCGTTGACCAGATGCTAAGCACCATTCAAACCAGAATGTCAGATAATTGGTGTTTGTAATCTGCAAAGCCTCTGTTCTTGCTCTTACTCTGAACACCTACCTTGTTTTCTTTTTTCCTTTCTGCCCTCCTGCTTCACCTGCACTCTCACCCAGACCGCTGGTGTAGGGGAGGTGCTGGTTGTGAAGATAGAGTCCTTGGCACCTCCACTCTGCCTCCTGGGGGATGACCCAACATCCCTGATTGAAACAGTCCAGATCAATGTGGGCCCCACCTCTGAGGATCCCTCAGGTAATAACAACCTGCCCCCACCCCCAGGCTTTACCAAGTAGAACGTGTGGGTGTGTGCATACATGTATATGCAGGTGTGTGGCAGGTGGGGGGACAGGTAGCAGGAGGATAAGGTGGGGAGGGGAAATGGCAAATAACCAGGAGAGAGCCCAGGAGTGAGGGAGAATTTTAGGAAACCACGGCAAGAGCAGCACTGAAGAGATGAGTGTCATTTTTTTTTCTTTATCTTTTTCCTAGTATCCTGTTGTGTGATTTAACTTCCTATTGCTTTGCATTTTTTAAAGACTTTGGACAGTTTAGGGTATATTTATTTATGTTATTTTTTCACTTTAACATTATTAAAATTTTTAAACATATAGGAAGTTGGACTATTACATACTCAGCTTCTAGATTCTACAATTAATGTTATTTGTGCCATGTTTTTAAGTGTTTGTCAAGTTTATGTACTCTTAATGCCTGTATTCAGTAAACATATATTGAGCATCTACTCCATGCCAGGTACTGGACAGAGTGCTAGGGATGCAAAAATGAAAAAGACGTGACCAAGACGCTGACTTGACAATCCTGTGGTGTGGTGGGGGGAGAAAGACAAGTACCACTAAATACAGGTGTGGTGATCTTGAGATAAAGATCATCATAGGACACTATGAAAGCTCATAAGAGAGGGCATCTCAACCAATTAGGGCTGTGCTACTGGAGGAAGGTTTCCTGACCTGAGTTTTGAAGGACACACAGAAATAAGAACAAGCCAGAATAAGAACGTGGGGACTGGCATGTGTATGTAAGGAACCTGCATGTCTTCAGAGTGGATGTGAGCAAAGAGTGGAGAATGGCAGGCTGCTGCAGAGGCTGCAGGGCCAGGTGGGAACCCTGCTGAGGGACTCTTAGCTTTGATCCTGTGGGCAGTTGGGAGCCTTTGAAAAATCAAGCAGGAGAGCAATATGATTAGGATTGGATTGCAGAGAAACAAGACTGGAGGCAGGAGGAGGAGGACCGAGGATGAGGCTCATGTGATTAATCAAGTGAGATATTTGGATGCCAAGAAAGCAGAAAGAATGAAGTAGAGTGGATGAGTTGCAGTGACCTCCCGGGCACTGGGCAGGAGTCAAAGAGGATGCCTGGGGCAGCCATCCAGTGGGTGATGGTCCTGTTCACTGGGTAGAGACCACGAGAGCAGGAGCCCTCTGATGCGGGAGCACAACGAAGTCGGTGTTGGACAGGCTGATTTTTAATTTTAAAGGGCCATCAGGGTTTCCTGGCACTGCTTCTCCAACAAGAAGCAAGAAGGCAAGGGAGGCTGGTGATGTAGTTCATTCATGTTTTCCTCTTGGAAAACATGTTTCCTCATAGCAGGGCAGGGCAGGATGAAGATTGGATTTGGAGGGACCAATAGATCATATCCAGCACATTATTAAAAGTTACAATGAGGACAAACAAAATAAGGATTGAAAAACCTTTAACGGCAAAAAGATTGTTGTTAACTTGCAAACAGTAATATTATTGGTGTCAGATGCTCCACTCTGACTTGTTTTTGTTTTTTTAATTTTATTTATTTATTTTTAGAGAGGGGAAGGGAGGGAGAAAGAGAGAGAGACCTCAGTGTGTGGTCACCTCTCACGTGCCCCGCCACTGGGGACCCAGCCCACCACCCAGGCATGGGCCCTGACTGGGAATCAAACCAGTGACCCCTTGGTTCGCAGGCTGGCACTCAATCCACCGAGCCACACCAGCCAGGGTCTGACTTGTATTTTTTGAGGGCCTGTGCTTGTCACTTTGATAGACGTGAGGTATAAGACATAGGCCTTGCTTTTTGGAGAGTCTCATGAGGGTCATAACATATGGTTAATAGCTTCAATATTGGTTACCTCTGAGGATGAGATCTGGATCATTGGCGGACATAGAAGGGAAGGAGATTCACTTTTTACTGAATTCCTCTTTGTTCCTTTGGAATTGTGTATCACATGACTGTTTCGCCTATTTAAAAATGTGAATTCATTTGAAATTTTAGAATAGCAATATTGGTGGTCATAAAATTAAGTACCAAAATGACTGGTATGGACCAGAGGTAATGGCAGACTGTTGACCTTGCGGCTGAATCTGGCCCTCTAATGGGCTTTGTTCACCTACATGGGGCAATCAGCAAGCCTTATAGCTAGATTAAACAGAGGCTGTGAAGGCTCAGAGGCGACTGAGGCTTTGTGATTTGGTGTCTGGGAGGCTGACAGATATAGGAAGGGAATTTGTGTGAAGGAACAAGCAGTGAACTCCATATAAGTCCAGCTGAATTTGCATGAATGATGGGGTATGAGAATGGAAGTGACCAGCAGGGTGCTTGGGAGTCAGGACCAGGGTACAGGAGAGCCATCCAGGGTAGAGATGCAGACTTGGCGGTTGTCAGCATGGAAATGTGTGATAACATTGGGCTGGGAGGAGATGAAAATCCAGCCAGACAGGAGTTCGGGCCCATATGAATGCTGCAGACTCTCCTTGCTTGGAACTCCTTGACATGAATGGACCAGGTCCGTGAGGAAGAAGGAGGGAAAGCAGGACAAGAATAGCCTTGAGAAAAACTGAGCAGTGGCGAAAAAAATGAAGAAGAAAGGCAGTGCTGGGTAGAGGTGGGAAGAGAGCCTGCAGACGGCAGCCCCACGGCACTTCCACCTTCTGGGCTGCCTGCCTAGGGCCAGAATAGTTTTATCTGCAGGTACAAAGAGAAGTGACCATGTCCCCATTTCTCCTTCTTAACCCTCTTCTCCGTCAGCGTTTATCGGATCTCAAGCTGTTTGTCTCATCCTGCCTCCCCACAGATGTCCAGACCAAGACAGAACCTATCTCCCCATCTTCCTCCATCAATTCGGAGGCTTCCTTGTTCTCAGCAGAGTCCCCCAACCAGGTGAGTGTCTATGTCCCTCCCTCCCTCCAGGCACTACAGTGAATTCTTTCTCACTCTCAGAGGTAGGAGAGCTTTTTCTTCTTCAGTTCCTTCTCCTTGACACTTCTAACTCACAAGTTTTCCGGAATGCCCCCCATAGGCTCTTATAGGAGAGGAGATACTAGAAGTGAAGACAGAGTCCCCAGCCCCTCAAGGGTGTCTCCTGCTGGATGTCCCAGGGCCCCCACTTAGAACTGTTCAGATCAGCATGGGTCCATCCTCCGACGGCACCTCAGGTAATGGGGCCTCCCGACGCCAGCCTGCAGTCCTGTAAACTGCAAAAGACCTACAGCCCTTCTGTCCCTTCCTTCCTTCCATCTTCCTTCAGGCAAAGCCCTGCCTGCCCGGAAACCACCACTGCAGCCTAAACCAGTGGTGATAACCACTGTCCCAGTGCCACCCAGCGGCATACCTCCTAGCACCGCCGTCCTTTTGCAGCCCCTTGTCCAGCCACCCCCAGGTACTGAAGAAGGAAAGGAGGCGGGCTGGATTGACTTCTAAAGGAGCTCACAACCACTGAGGCCCTTGGGTGCTTAGATGTGGAAACAGGACCCCACATGACTTACAGCTCTCCCACCTCTTTCTCCTGTTCACTTGCCCCAGTGTCCCCAGTTGTCCTTATTCAGGGTGCTATTCAAGTTCAGCCTGAGGGGCCAGCCCCCCCTGCTCCACGGCCTGAGAGGAAGAGCATTGTCCCAGCTCCTATGCCTGGAAACTCCTGCCCACCTGAAGTGGATGTAAGTGTTGGGGGGTGGGGAGTAGGGCTAGTAATGGGAATGGAAGAGGAAAATCTGTCATGGAAAAGAACTGTGGTGTGAGAAGAGAGCAAAAACAGAGGAAGCAGACCCTTAAGGCGATCCTGAAAGAGTAGACCCCTGTTCATATATGAGTATCAATTTTATGTAGTTTTAAGATCCTTAGATTTGTTATCAAAATGCAGATGGAGAAGTAGAGGTAGCCTCAGTAAATCAAAGGCAGGGCAGCCATTTTGTGTTATGGTTGTGACAGTAGTCGGAAGAGGGAGGCTGCTTCCTCTAGGGGAAAACCAGTTAGCAAGGTTAAATCTAGGGCTCTAAAAAGGAGAATTGAGAAGGGAAACCACCCAGCAAGGAGAGGAACTGAAGTTTCACTAGGAACCAGGATGGAGGAGATTCTTCCTACAGTCTGACTTCTCTCGGCTCTAATAATAGCAGAGGCCAGTTGAGCGAGGGATCCTCTCCCTGAAATGTTTTAGTAGAAAGGAGAACCCCCGCCCCTTCTCTGGTGCTATAAGTAAGGTCAGGAAGGCAGGAGAGTGGCCCCCGGGAGTTTTGGGTAATCAGCCCCTGGAGTTGGGGGAATGGTTCCTCTCCCCTGCCCATCTTTCGTTCTGGGTGCCTAGGCAAAGCTGCTGAAGCGGCAGCAGCGAATGATCAAGAACCGGGAGTCGGCTTGCCAGTCCCGGAGGAAGAAGAAGGAGTACCTGCAGGGGCTGGAGACTCGGCTCCAGGCTGTGCTCGCTGACAACCAGCAGCTGCGCCGGGAGAATGCTGCCCTTCGGAGGCGGCTGGAGATCCTATGGGCTGAGGTGAGACTTGTGTCCTTGGGAGATGCAATATAGGCTCCTTGGGAGGCCTCACCCACCCTCTCTCCTCTCTTCCTCTTTGCCTTAGAACAGCGAGCTCAAGTTAGGGTCTGGAAACAGGAAGGTGGTCTACGTCATGGTCTTCCTTCTCTTCATTGCTTTCAACTTTGGGCCTATCAGGTGAGACCCTCCTTGTTCCTTGGAACCTTTGGAGTGGAGTTCACCCTCAGCTACCCAGTTCCTACTTTGGCGCCATCTCCTTCATCCCACTCACACACAGACAGCTGTGGGATCCCTGGCACGGGGGTGTGTCCAGCAGTCCCTTCTCATTCTGTCACTAATCTCACACATGGTACCTCCTGAGGTAGGTGGTGCTGGTAATGTTGATGAAGACAGACTTAAGTGCTTCCTGAGATGTAGCCTCTGGGTTAAGCTCCTTTTCTCTTGTTTCCTGGCCCTGTGCGGTAGGCACCGTTCTCATTCCCATCTGACTGATGAAGACAGTCAGTCTTGTATAAAAGGTGGGCTTTGTGCAGAGCCCCTGCCCTTAACCAGCACCTCAGTAAAGCTGGAATTCTCCCTCGTGCTCTGTCCTTCCCTCTCCACAGCATCGAGCCTCCTTCATCTACCGTCTCTCCTTGGATGAGCGGAGAGGAGCCTAGACCCCGGAGACACTTGCTGGAGTTCTCAGCACAGTTGCCCATTCATGGAGTTGAGCCCCTCCAGGGCTCCTCCCAGGGCTCTGAGGAGCCCCAGCCCAGCCGTGAGGGCCAGCTGAGTTTCAGGTAAGGCAAGGTCCCTCTCTCGTTTTGGGGGTGCTGCATGTCTTCTTCCCAAAGTTTATCTCTTCTTTTTGAGGGATGCCACAGTTGCTCTTTGCCATCGTGGGCTTCTCCGTTGATGGCATGCTGGACAGCTGCAATCACTGCCTCCTCTCTGCTTCACTCCAGGAACCTGACCACCTTCCCCAGGGGTGCCAAGGAGCTGCTGCTGAGAGACCTGGACCAGCTCTTCCTCTCCTCAGATTGCCGGCACTTCAACCGAACTGAGTCCCTGAGGTGCGGGGGACCCACGGCTGGGGCACCTTCCCTGCCATTCATTCTCTCCTTGTGTTCTGGAACACCAGCTCTCCTTCCTACTCTGTTCCCTCCTTTGTGCGGACAAGGAAAGTGGGAGCCTTGGCCTGGCACGGAGCTGTCCCCTCCTGTGCTCCCTCAGGCTTGCTGACGAGCTGAGCGGCTGGGTGCAGCGCCACCAGAGAGGCCGGCGGAAGATGCCCCGGGGTGCCCAGGAGAGACAGGTAGACAAGAGCATAGCATCCTGGGGGTTTCGAGGGAGCATATGTCCTTGTGGAGGCTTGAGGGATTGTTGAGGAAGTGGGAGGGTGGGTGTTAGGTGGCATCAGCTTCCAGGGGCTGTCTCTCTTTCCCTTCTCCCTTCACCCTCTTCAAATCCTTAGACACTTCTCCTTCTAGAAGTCTCAGCGACGGAAGAAGTTGCCTCCGGTTAAGGCAGTCCCCACCCAGTCCCCCGGGCTCCCAGAAAGGTGAGTGTGGGGAGTGGTGCTTCTTTATTAAGTGAAGTTCCACTCTGAAGAGCCATATCCCCAGGAGCCAGCCAGTGCTTGTTACCACTGCCACCAGTGGCATTATGCCTCCCTCACCCACTGGGGGTCCCCTGTCTTTTCTCTCATCCTCTCCCTGCTTCCCCAGTGGGAATGAGGTACTGGGCTTAGTTCCTCCCAAATCCTGTTTTTCCACCTGCCTAGGGATTCTGTGGGCCAACTGCAGCTGTATCGCCACCCAGACCGTTCACAGCCAGAGTTCCTGGATGCCATTGACCGACGGGAAGACACATTTTATGTGGTCTCCTTCCGGCGGGTGAGCCCCTCCTCCCTGCCCATCCCCATCATCCTGGGTGTCCCAGCAGTGTGTGTTCAGGTTGACGCTGGGGAGTAGAGCTACACAGCCTGCTGCCATCTTTTCCTCCACCCTCCCGGCCTGGCCCCTCTCGTTTCCCAGGACCACCTGCTCCTCCCAGCCATCAGCCACAATAAGACCTCTCGGCCCAAGATGTCCCTGGTGATGCCTGCCATGGCCCCCAATGGTAATTCTTTCCCTACCAGGGGTGGGGCAGGGTCCTGAAATTGAGGAAGGGGGCCTTCCAGTAGGGATATCCAGCATGAGGAGCTGAGGAGGGGGAGTAGAGGGAAGTGGAGCATTCCAGAGAGATGCTAGATTCTTGGGTGAGAAAAAACAGGAAATGGGTGCAGAGCAGAATGAAATGCAGGAGACTCTAATGGGAGGAAGGTAATGTGTGGGTCCACCCTTGGTGAAGGTGCTTGGGTAGGTGCTGGGCAGAAGGGGGATGGGCTGGGAACCTCCCAGACTCTCACCTCCCTTTTTCTCTTGATGTCCTCTCCTCTATGACCTCACACTTATCAATGTCATTCTTTTCCTTTCCTTTCCCCCTCCTTGCACCAACTCCATCCCTACCCTCTCATTAACTCCTGCTATGGTCCCACCTGGTCACCATCATCCTTTCTTCCCTGTTCACTTCTGCTTTCCTGACCCCCTCCTCTCTGTTTGCCTCCGTCTTCTCCCCTTCCTTAACTCCCCCTTCTCACAGAGACCCTGTCAGGCCAGGGGGCCCCTGGGGACTATGAGGAGATGATGCAGATCGAGTGTGAGGTCATGGACACCAGGGTGATTCACATCAAGACCTCCACGGTGCCCCCCTCGCTCCGAAAACAGCCGTCCTCGACCCCGGGCAATGCCACAGGTGGCCCCTTGCCAGCTTCTGCAGCTGGCCAGGCCCGCCGGGCCACCCATCGGCCCATGTACCTCAATCACCCCTGATCTTTGCCTCTCATACTGACTTAGGACTGGGGGGTGGGAGAGGTTGTCACTAAGTGGGACTATTTCTCGTCTCCCTGATCCCTGCACTTGGGTAATTGGTAATGGAAGGACAGGGTATGGGGGTTAAGCACTTATTTGGAGGTGAGGGGGTTCACCTCTCTCCTTATTCCTTTTTGGAATATAGGGCTCTTCTCATTTCTTTGAACCCCCAACCCCTGCCTCTTTGTTTGAGGGTATTGAGTGAGGGTAAGGTTTAGGGTGGGTGGGCTCTTGATTCTTCTGTTCCTCTGTTTGGGATGTGGAGGTGGGAATGTAGTCCCTAGGCAGGATGAGGGCCATTTTTATGTTTTGGAGCTCATATCCGGGCATAAAAGAAGGGCGATGAGGAAGATCAGATTTATGTATGTGCATATCTTTTTTTAATTATTAAATAAAAAACTTGGAGGGAGTTAAAGGAATGGTGGCTGCCTTCCTGGCTCATGGCAGGGCACTTGGGGGAACGTGGCTTCTCCAGGGCCAGTGTATTAGAGTTACGCACTGAAGACAGCTGGCTCTGGGATGGGGTGGGTATGGGATTGCGGACCTCATGTCATCCCCTTGCCCTGCAACACTGGGTTATGTCTGTGGGAGGGGTTGGGCGGGCAGGGATGTCCCATGGTGTGACAGTGCAGAGGATACAGATCCCTGGAATGTGTCTTGAGTAAACAGGAAGGACAGGGGGCCCCACGCCCTTTGGGGTGAGCAGCCTCCCTGGGTCCTCTGCATTCTAGCAGGTTCTGCCTCCCTTGCTTCACTTTCCAGGACAAACAATTGAGCTGGGGCCCCAGCACTGTGAGCCAGAAAGGAGGGGCCACAGTGGCGACGGGGTGGTGTTTGGAAGGGAGGGGACATTGATGAGCATCTTTTTAGCCCTGAACTGGAGGAGACTGAGACTCTAGGGTTCAGCTGAAAGAAAAGGACAAGAGCAGACCTGGCAGAAAAGGCTGTGCTTTCTGATTAAGCAGGAAGGGGAGCAGGACAAAGAGTGAGAGGCCCGGCCTCAGTCTGTGGGGATCCCTGTCAGCGGCTCCTGTCCAGCAGCGCCTCCGACTCCCACAGGAGCGCCCTGGGTCAGCTGGGGGGTGCGGGCCGGGCCTGGGCTCAGTGCCCAGATGACTGGACAGGGGCCACCCGGGCCGCAAGCCCAGGCCTAAAGGAGGGGAAAGAACCTCACGGATCCAGCCAGGCTCTCCACCCCCCCACCCCGCCCCCGCCCCGGTCCACTGCTGTGTTTGAAGCGAAAACAGAGTAACTGTGGCAACCTGGAAGTAGGGCTCTGCCCCCTCAAGGGCAGCCCTGGCTCCTCAGCCAGCATTTCCTGTCCCAGGGTCCTGTCCTATCGGGGCAGTGAGTGCAAGAACAAGGATCACCTGAGTTGGCAGTTCTTAGCGGATGTTCTTGCTATGTAACTCTAAGCTTTAGTTTCCTCATCTGCTAAATGGGATGCCTCTAACCTGCTTTTCATTTTTGATATGAGGGAGAAAGATACTGTTCATAGTTGTCTGATTCATACTAGTTATCCCTTTTCCGTGTGCCTGCTCCTTGCCTCATTTACATTGTCCTTTTCTCCTCTGGTCTGCTTTTTACCCCCAGTCTGGGTCCATCATTGTTTCATTGTCCCATTGTCCCATTGTTCTTTCTCTTTCCTGACCCAGGCTCAGGAAAGTACTTGAAATGCTTCCATCTCAGACTGGGGGCTCTGGGGTGGGGAATGTGGCTTCTCTGGCCGAGTGGCAAGGGACAGCTGTACTTTGGTGTGAGTAGGGAGGCTCTTGACCAAGAGAGTGGGCATGAGGAAGGATAAGAGGCCTTGGGTATGCCTTGGGGGTTGAGGCAGAGCTGTCTCTGGGCTGCTGCCCTCTGGGCCCATGAGGATCTCCAGCCGCAGACCCCATCCAAGACCACCTCAGCCTGCCAGCTGCTGTCACTCCTGCACCTCCTGCTGGCCTTTCCTGTCACAAGCCCTCTTTGTCTTTCTGGCCTGCTGCTTTCCTTCCTCAGGATCTTGCCTTTTGTTCTTATCACCCCTGACCCATTGTCTTTCCTGCCTTTCTTTGCCCTCTACCCCCACCAGCAGTCACCTCCTTCTGACCCATTATTCTTTGTTCATCTTTTTGTTTCTTTATGTTTTTTTCCTCCCCCCCCCCCCCCCCCCTCACCCTCCTC